>JAWPHD010005185.1:0-168813 GCA_037043455.1 Cyrtodaria siliqua
GTGTTAGTGGCGGGGCGGAGGAAGGTGGGGTGGCGGACTAGCAACTGGGAGAGTATATAGCGTGTGTGTTAGTGGCGGGGCGGAGGAAGGTGGGGGTGGCGGACTAGCAACTGGGAGAGTATATAGCATGTGTGTTAGTGGCGGGGCGGAGGAAGGTGGGTGGCGGACTAGCAACTGGGAGAGTATATAGCGTGTGTGTTAGTGGCGGGGCGGAGGAAGGTGGGGTGGCGGACTAGCAACTGGGAGAGTATATAGCGTGTGTGTTAGTGGCGGGGCGGAGGAAGGTGGGGTGGAGGACTAGCAACGGGAGAGTATATAGCGTGTGTGTTTAGTGGCGGGCGGAGGAAGGTGGGGTGGCGGACTAGCAACCGGGAGAGTATATAGCGTGTGTGTTAGTGGCGGGGCGAAGGAAGGTGGGGGGTGGCGGAATTAGCAACTGGGAGAGTATATAGCATGTGTGTAAGTGGCGGGGCGGAGGAAGGTGGGGTGCCGGACTAGCAACTGGGAGAGTATATAGCGTGTGTGTTAGTGGCGGGGCGGAGGAAGGTGGGGTGGCGGACTAGCAACTGGGAGAGTACATAGCGTCTGTGTTAGTGGCGGGGCGGAGGAAGTGGGGTGGCGCACTAGCAACTGGGAGAGTATATAGCCTGTGTGTTAGTGGCGGGGCGGAGGAAGGTGGGGTGGCGGCCTAGCAACTGGGAGAGTTATAGCATGTGTGTTAGTGGCGGGGCGGAGGGAGGTGGGGTTGCGGACTAGCAACTGGGGGAGTATATAGCATGTGTGTTAGTGGCGGGGCGGAGAAAGGTGGGGTGGCGGACTAGCAACTGGGAGAGTATATAGCATGTGTGTTAGTGGCGGGGCGGAGGAAGGTGGGGTGGCGGACTAGCAACTGGGAGAGTATATAGCATGTGTGTTAGTGGCGGGGCGGAGGAAGGTGGGGTGGCGGACTAGCAACTGGGAGAGTATATAGCATGTGTGTTAGTGGCGGGGCGGAGGAAGGTGGGGTGGCGGACTAGCAACTGGGAGAATATATAGCGTGTGTGTTAGTGGCGGGGCGGAGGAAGGTGGGGGTGGCGGACTAGCAACTGGGGAGTATACAGCATGTGTGTTAGTTGCGGGGCGGAGGAAGGTGGGGTGGCGGACTAGCAACTGGGAGAGTGTATAGCATGTGTGTTAGTGGCGGGGCGGAGGAAGGTGGGGTGGCGGACTAGCAACTGGGAGAGTATATAGCATGTGTGTTAGTGGCGGGGCGGAGGAAGGTGGGGTGGCGGACTAGCAACTGGGAGTATATAGCATGTGTGTTTAGTGGCGGGGCGGAGGAAGGTGGGGTGGCGGACTAGCAACTGGGAGAGTATATAGCGTGTGTGTTAGTGGCGGGGCGGAGGAAGGGGTGGGGGTGGCGGACTAGCAACTGGGAGAGTATATAGCGTGTGTGTTAGTGGCGGGGCGGAGGAAGGTGGGGGTGGCGGACTAGCAACTGGGAGAGTATATAGCGTGTGTGTTAGTGGCGGGGCGGAGGAAGGTGGGGTGGCGGACTAGCAACTGGGAGAGGTATATAGCGTGTGTGTTAGTGGCGGGGCGGAGGAAGGTGGGGTGGCGGACTAGCAACTGGGAGAGTATATAGCGTGTGTGTTAGTGGCGGGGCGGAGGAAGGTGGGGTGGCCGACTAGCAACTGGGAGAGTATATAGCGTGTGTGTTAGTGGCGGGGCGGAGGAAGGTGGGGTGGCGGACTAGCAACTGGGAGAGTATATAGCGTGTGTGTTAGTGGCGGGGCGGAGGAAGGTGGGGGTGGCGGACTAGCAACTGGGAGAGTATATAGCGTGTGTGTTAGTGGCGGGGCGGAGGAAGGTGGGGTGGCGACTAGCAACTGGGAGAGTATATAGCGTGTGTGTTAGTGGCGGGCGGAGGAAGTTGGGGTGGCGGACTAGCAACTGGAAAGTATATAGCGTGTGTGTTAGTGGCGGGGCGGAGGAAGTGGGGTGGCGGACTAGCAACTGGGAGAGTATATAGCGTGTGTGTTAGTGGCGGGGCGGAGGAAGGTGGGGTGGCGGACTAGCAACTGGAGAGTATATAGCGTGTGTGTTAGTGGCGGGGCGGAGGAAGGTGGGGTGGCGCACTAGCAACTGGGAGAGTATATAGCGTGTGTGTTAGTGGCGGGGCGGAGGAAGGTGGGGGTGGCGGACTAGCAACTGGGAGAGTATATAGCGTGTGTGTTAGTGGCGGGGCGGAGGAAGGTGGGGTGGCGGACTAGCAACTTGGAGAGTATATAGCATGTGTGTTAGTGGCGGGGCGGAGGAAGGTGGGTGGCGGACTAGCAACTGGGAGAGTATATAGCGTGTGTGTTAGTGGCGGGGCGGAGGAAGGTGGGGTGGCGGACTAGCAACTGGGAGAGTATATAGCGTGTGTGTTAGTGGCGGGGCGGAGGAAGGTGGGGGTGGAGGACTAGCAACCGGGAGAGTATATAGCGTGTGTGTTAGTGGCGGGGCGGAGGAAGGTGGGGTGGCGGACTAGCAACTGGGAGAGTATATAGCTGTGTGTTAGTGGCGGGCGGAGGAAGGTGGGGTGGCGGCCTAGCAACTGGGAGAGTATATAGCATGTGTGTTAGTGGCGGGGCGGAGGGAGGTAGGGGTGGCGGACTAGCAACTGGGAGAGTATATAGCATGTGTGTTAGTGGCGGGGTGGAGGAAGGTGGGGTGGCGGACTAGCAACTGGGAGAGTATATAGCGTGTGTGTTAGTGGCGGGGCGGAGGAAGGTGGGTGGCGGACTAGCAACTGGGAGAGTATATAGCGTGTGTGTTAGTGGCGGGGCGGAGGAAGGTGGGGTGGCGGACTAGCAACTGGGAGAGTATATAGCGTGTGTGTTAGTGGCGGGGCGGAGGAAGGTGGGGTGGCGGACTAGCAACTGGGAGAGTATATAGCGTGTGTGTTAGTGGCGGGGCGGAGGAAGGTGGGGTGGCGGACTAGCAACTGGGAGAGTATATAGCGTGTGTGTTAGTGGCGGGGCGGAGGAAGGTGGGGTGGCGGACTAGCAACTGGGAGAGTATATAGCGTGTGTGTTAGTGGCGGGGCGGAGGAAGGTGGGGTGGCGGACTAGCAACTGGGAGAGTATATAGCGTGTGTGTTAGTGGCGGGGCGGAGGAAGGTGGGGTGGCGGACTAGCAACTGGGAGAGTATATAGCATGTGTGTTAGTGGCGGGGCGGAGGAAGGTGGGGTGGCGGACTAGCAACTAGGAGAGTATATAGCGTGTGTGTTAGTGGCGGGGCGGAGGAAGGTGGGGTGGCGGACTAGCAACTAGGAGAGTATATAGCGTGTGTGTTAGTGGCGGGGCGGAGGAAGGTGGGGTGGCGGACTAGCAACTGGGAGAGTATATAGCGTGTGTGTTAGTGGCGGGGCGGAGGAAGGTGGGGTGGCGGACTAGCAACTGGGAGAGTATATAGCGTGTGTGTTAGTGGCGGGGCGGAGGAAGGTGGGGTGGCGGAGAAGCAACTGGGAGAGTATATAGCGTGTGTGTTAGTGGCGGGGCGGAGGAAGGTGGGGTGGCGGACTAGCAACTGGGACAGTATATAGCATGTGTGTTAGTGGCGGGGCGAGGGACGGTGGGGTGGCGGACTAGCAACTGGGAGAGTATATAGCGTGTGTGTTAGTGGCGGGGCGGAGGAAGGTGGGGTGGCGGACTAGCAACTGGGAGAGTATATAGCGTGTGTGTTAGTGGCGGGGCGGAGGAAGGTGGGGTGGCGGACTAGCAACTGGGAGAATATATAGCGTGTGTGTTAGTGGCGGGGCGGAGGAAGGTTGGGTGGCGGACTAGCAACTGGGAGAGTATATAGCGTGTGTGTTAGTGGCGGGGCGGAGGAAGGTGGGGTGGCGGACTAGCAACTGGAAGAGTATATAGCGTGTGTGTTAGTGGCGGGGCGGAGGAAGGTGGGGTGGCGGACTAGCAACTGGGAGAGTATATAGCATGTGTGTTAGTGGCGGGGCGGAGGAAGGTGGGGTGGCGGACTAGCAACTAGGAGAGTA
Source organism: Cyrtodaria siliqua (assembly GCA_037043455.1). NCBI lineage: Eukaryota > Metazoa > Mollusca > Bivalvia > Adapedonta > Hiatellidae > Cyrtodaria > Cyrtodaria siliqua. The sequence continues at coordinate 4,020 of JAWPHD010005185.1, forward strand.
TATAGCGTGTGTGTTAGTGGCGGGGCGGAGGAAGGTGGGGTGGCGGACTAGCAACTGGGAGAGTATATAGCGTGTGTGTTAGTGGCGGGGCGGAGGAAGGTGGGGTGGCGGACTAGCAACTGGGAGAGTATATAGCGTGTGTGTTAGTGGCGGGGCGGAGGAAGGTGGGGTGGCGGAGAAGCAACTGGGAGAGTATATAGCGTGTGTGTTAGTGGCGGGGCGGAGGAAGGTGGGGTGGCGGACTAGCAACTGGGACAGTATATAGCATGTGTGTTAGTGGCGGGGCGAGGGACGGTGGGGTGGCGGACTAGCAACTGGGAGAGTATATAGCGTGTGTGTTAGTGGCGGGGCGGAGGAAGGTGGGGTGGCGGACTAGCAACTGGGAGAGTATATAGCGTGTGTGTTAGTGGCGGGGCGGAGGAAGGTGGGGTGGCGGACTAGCAACTGGGAGAATATATAGCGTGTGTGTTAGTGGCGGGGCGGAGGAAGGTGGGGTGGCGGACTAGCAACTTGGAGAGTATATAGCGTGTGTGTTAGTGGCGGGGCGGAGGAAGGTTGGGTGGCGGACTAGCAACTGGGAGAGTATATAGCGTGTGTGTTAGTGGCGGGGCGGAGGAAGGTGGGGTGGCGGACTAGCAACTGGGAGAGTATATAGCGTGTGTGTTAGTGGCGGGGCGGAGGAAGGTGGGGTGGCGGACTAGCAACTGGGAGAGTATATAGCATGTGTGTTAGTGGCGGGGCGGAGGAAGGTGGGGTGGCGGACTAGCAACTGGGAGAGTATATAGCGTGTGTGTTAGTGGCGGGGCGGAGGAAGGTGGGGTGGCGGACTAGCAACTGGGAGAGTATATAGCGTGTGTGTTAGTGGCGGGGCGGAGGAAGGTGGGGTGGCGGACTAGCAACTGGGAGAGTATATAGCGTGTGTGTTAGTGGCGGGGCGGAGGAAGGTGGGGTGGCGGAGAAGCAACTGGGAGAGTATATAGCGTGTGTGTTAGTGGCGGGGCGGAGGAAGGTGGGGTGGCGGACTAGCAACTGGGACAGTATATAGCGTGTGTGTTAGTGGCGGGGCGGAGGACGGTGGGGTGGCGGACTAGCAACTGGGAGAGTATATAGCGTGTGTGTTAGTGGCGGGGCGGAGGAAGGTGGGGTGGCGGACTAGCAACTGGGAGAGTATATAGCGTGTGTGTTAGTGGCGGGGCGGAGGAAGGTGGGGTGGCGGACTAGCAACTGTGAGAGTATATAACGTGTGTGTTAGTGGCGGGGCGGAGGAAGGTGGGGTGGCGGACTAGCAACTGGGAGAGTATATAGCATGTGTGTTAGTGGCGGGGCGGAGGAAGGTGGGGTGGCGGACTAGCAACTGGGAGAGTATATAGCATGTGTGTTAGTGGCGGGGCGGAGGAAGGTGGGGTGGCGGACTAGCAACTGGGAGAGTATATAGCGTGTGTGTTAGTGGCGGGGCGGAGGAAGGTGGGGTGGCGGACTAGCAACTGGGAGAGTATATAGCGTGTGTGTTAGTGGCGGGCGGAGGAAGGTGGGGTGGCGGACTAGCAACTGGGAGAGTATATAGCGTGTGTGTTAGTGGCGGGGCGGAGGAAGGTGGGGTGGCGGACTAGCAACTGGGAGAGTATATAGCGTGTGTGTTAGTGGCGGGGCGGAGGAAGGTGGGGTGGCGGACTAGCAACTGGGAGAGTAAATAGCGTGTGTGTTAGTGGCGGGGCGGAGGAAGGTGGGGTGGCAGACTAGCAACTGGGAGAGTATATAGCGTGTGTGTTAGTAGCGGGGCGGAGGAAGGTGTGGTGGCGGACTAGCAACTGGGAGAGTATATAGCGTGTGTGTTAGTGGCGGGGCGGAGGAAGGTGGGGTGGCGGACTAGCAACTGGGAGAGTATATAGCGTGTGTGTTAGTGGCGTGGCGGAGGAAGGTGGGGTGGCGGACTAGCAACTGGGAGAGTATATAGCGTGTGTGTTAGTGGCGGGGCGGAGGAAGGTGGGGTGGCGGACTAGCAACTGGGAGAGTATATAGCGTGTGTGTTAGTGGCGCGGCGGAGGAAGGTGGGGTGGCGGACTAGCAACTGGGAGAGTATATAGCATGTGTGTTAGTGGCGGGGCGGAGGAAGGTGGGTGGCGGACTAGCAACTGGGAGAGTATATAGCGTGTGTGTTAGTGGCGGGGCGGAGGAAGGTGGGGTGGCGGACTAGCAACTGGGAGAGTATATAGCGTGTGTGTTAGTGGCGGGGCGGAGGAAGGTGGGGTGGAGGACTAGCAACTGGGAGAGTATATAGCGTGTGTGTTAGTGGCGGGGCGGAGGAAGGTGGGGTGGCGGACTAGCAACCGGGAGAGTATATAGCGTGTGTGTTAGTGGCGGGGCGAAGGAAGGTGGGGTGGCGGATTAGCAACTGGGAGAGTATATAGCGTGTGTGTAAGTGGCGGGGCGGAGGAAGGTGGGGTGCCGGACTAGCAACTGGGAGAGTATATAGCGTGTGTGTTAGTGGCGGGGCGGAGGAAGGTGGGGTGGCGGACTAGCAACTGGGAGAGTACATAGCGTCTGTGTTAGTGGCGGGGCGGAGGAAGGTGGGGTGGCGGACTAGCAACTGGGAGAGTACATAGCGTCTGTGTTAGTGGCGGGGCGGAGGAAGGTGGGGTGGCGGACTAGCAACTGGGAGAGTATATAGCCTGTGTGTTAGTGGCGGGGCAGAGGAAGGTGGGGTGGCGGCCTAGCAACTGGGAGAGTATATAGCATGTGTGTTAGTGGCGGGGCGGAGGGAGGTGGGGATGCGGACTAGCAACTGGGGGAGTATATAGCATGTGTGTTAGTGGCGGGGCGGAGGAAGGTGGGGTGGCGGACTAGCAACTGGGAGAGTATATAGCATGTGTGTTAGTGGCGGGGCGGAGGAAGGTGGGGTGGCGGACTAGCAACTGGGAGAGTATATAGCATGTGTGTTAGTGGCGGGGCGGAGGAAGGTGGGGTGGCGGACTAGCAACTGGGAGAGTATATAGCATGTGTGTTAGTGGCGGGGCGGAGGAAGGTGGGGTGGCGGACTAGCAACTGGGAGAATATATAGCATGTGTGTTAGTGGCGGGGCGGAGGAAGGTGGGGTGGCGGACTAGCAACTGGGAGTATACAGCATGTGTGTTAGTTGCGGGGCGGAGGAAGGTGGGGTGGCGGACTAGCAACTGGGAGAGTGTATAGCATGTGTGTTAGTGGCGGGGTGGAGGAAGGTGGGGTGGCGGACTAGCAACTGGGAGAGTATATAGCATGTGTGTTAGTGGCGGGGCGGAGGAAGGTGGGGTGGCGGACTAGCAACTGGGAGTATATAGCATGTGTGTTAGTGGCGGGGCGGAGGAAGGTGGGGTGGCGGACTAGCAACTGGGAGAGTATATAGCGTGTGTGTTAGTGGCGGGGCGGAGGAAGGTGGGGTGGCGGACTAGCAACTGGGAGAGTATATAGCGTGTGTGTTAGTGGCGGGGCGGAGGAAGGTGGGGTGGCGGACTAACAACTGGGAGAGTATATAGCGTGTGTGTTAGTGGCGGGGCGGAGGAAGGTGGGGTGGCGGACTAGCAACTGGGAGAGTATATAGCGTGTGTGTTAGTGGCGGGGCGGAGGAAGGTGGGGTGGCGGACTAGCAACTGGGAGAGTATATAGCGTGTGTGTTAGTGGCGGGGCGGAGGAAGGTGGGGTGGCCGACTAGCAACTGGGAGAGTATATAGCATGTGTGTTAGTGGCGGGGCGGAGGAAGGTGGGGTGGCAGACTAGCAACTGGGAGAGTATATAGCGTGTGTGTTAGTGGCGGGGCGGAGGAAGGTGGGGTGGCGGACTAGCAACTGGGAGAGTATATAGCGTGTGTGTTAGTGGCGGGGCGGAGGAAGGTGGGGTGGCGGACTAGCAACTGGGAGAGTATATAGCGTGTGTGTTAGTGGCGGAGCGGAGGAAGTTGGGGTGGCGGACTAGCAACTGGGAGAGTATATAGCGTGTGTGTTAGTGGCGGGGCGGAGGAAGGTGGGGTGGCGGACTAGCAACTGGGAGAGTATATAGCATGTGTGTTAGTGGCGGGGCGGAGGAAGGTGGGGTGGCGGACTAGCAACTGGGAGAGTATATAGCGTGTGTGTTAGTGGCGGGGCGGAGGAAGGTGGGGTGGCGCACTAGCAACTGGGAGAGTATATAGCGTGTGTGTTAGTGGCGGGGCGGAGGAAGGTGGGGTGGCGGACTAGCAACTGGGAGAGTATATAGCGTGTGTGTTAGTGGCGGGGCGGAGGTAGGTGGGGTGGCGGACTAGCAACTTGGAGAGTATATAGCATGTGTGTTAGTGGCGGGGCGGAGGAAGGTGGGTGGCGGACTAGCAACTGGGAGAGTATATAGCGTGTGTGTTAGTGGCGGGGCGGAGGAAGGTGGGGTGGCGGACTAGCAACTGGGAGAGTATATAGCGTGTGTGTTAGTGGCGGGGCGGTGGAAGGTGGGGTGGAGGACTAGCAACCGGGAGAGTATATAGCGTGTGTGTTAGTGGCGGGGCGAAGGAAGGTGGGGTGGCGGATTAGCAACTGGGAGAGTATATAGCGTGTGTGTAAGTGGCGGGGCGGAGGAAGGTGGGGTGCCGGACTAGCAACTGGGAGAGTATATAGCGTGTGTGTTAGTGGCGGGGCGGAGGAAGGTGGGGTGGCGGACTAGCAACTGGGAGAGTACATAGCGTCTGTGTTAGTGGCGGGGCGGAGGAAGGTGGGGTGGCGGACTAGCAACTGGGAGAGTACATAGCGTCTGTGTTAGTGGCGGGGCGGAGGAAGGTGGGGTGGCGGACTAGCAACTGGGAGAGTATATAGCCTGTGTGTTAGTGGCGGGGCAGAGGAAGGTGGGGTGGCGGCCTAGCAACTGGGAGAGTATATAGCATGTGTGTTAGTGGCGGGGCGGAGGGAGGTGGGGATGCGGACTAGCAACTGGGGGAGTATATAGCATGTGTGTTAGTGGCGGGGCGGAGGAAGGTGGGGTGGCGGACTAGCAACTGGGAGAGTATATAGCATGTGTGTTAGTGGCGGGGCGGAGGAAGGTGGGGTGGCGGACTAGCAACTGGGAGAGTATATAGCATGTGTGTTAGTGGCGGGGCGGAGGAAGGTGGGGTGGCGGACTAGCAACTGGGAGAGTATATAGCATGTGTGTTAGTGGCGGGGCGGAGGAAGGTGGGGTGGCGGACTAGCAACTGGGAGAATATATAGCATGTGTGTTAGTGGCGGGGCGGAGGAAGGTGGGGTGGCGGACTAGCAACTGGGAGTATACAGCATGTGTGTTAGTTGCGGGGCGGAGGAAGGTGGGGTGGCGGACTAGCAACTGGGAGAGTGTATAGCATGTGTGTTAGTGGCGGGGTGGAGGAAGGTGGGGTGGCGGACTAGCAACTGGGAGAGTATATAGCATGTGTGTTAGTGGCGGGGCGGAGGAAGGTGGGGTGGCGGACTAGCAACTGGGAGTATATAGCATGTGTGTTAGTGGCGGGGCGGAGGAAGGTGGGGTGGCGGACTAGCAACTGGGAGAGTATATAGCGTGTGTGTTAGTGGCGGGGCGGAGGAAGGTGGGGTGGCGGACTAGCAACTGGGAGAGTATATAGCGTGTGTGTTAGTGGCGGGGCGGAGGAAGGTGGGGTGGCGGACTAACAACTGGGAGAGTATATAGCGTGTGTGTTAGTGGCGGGGCGGAGGAAGGTGGGGTGGCGGACTAGCAACTGGGAGAGTATATAGCGTGTGTGTTAGTGGCGGGGCGGAGGAAGGTGGGGTGGCGGACTAGCAACTGGGAGAGTATATAGCGTGTGTGTTAGTGGCGGGGCGGAGGAAGGTGGGGTGGCCGACTAGCAACTGGGAGAGTATATAGCATGTGTGTTAGTGGCGGGGCGGAGGAAGGTGGGGTGGCAGACTAGCAACTGGGAGAGTATATAGCGTGTGTGTTAGTGGCGGGGCGGAGGAAGGTGGGGTGGCGGACTAGCAACTGGGAGAGTATATAGCGTGTGTGTTAGTGGCGGGGCGGAGGAAGGTGGGGTGGCGGACTAGCAACTGGGAGAGTATATAGCGTGTGTGTTAGTGGCGGAGCGGAGGAAGTTGGGGTGGCGGACTAGCAACTGGGAGAGTATATAGCGTGTGTGTTAGTGGCGGGGCGGAGGAAGGTGGGGTGGCGGACTAGCAACTGGGAGAGTATATAGCATGTGTGTTAGTGGCGGGGCGGAGGAAGGTGGGGTGGCGGACTAGCAACTGGGAGAGTATATAGCGTGTGTGTTAGTGGCGGGGCGGAGGAAGGTGGGGTGGCGCACTAGCAACTGGGAGAGTATATAGCGTGTGTGTTAGTGGCGGGGCGGAGGAAGGTGGGGTGGCGGACTAGCAACTGGGAGAGTATATAGCGTGTGTGTTAGTGGCGGGGCGGAGGTAGGTGGGGTGGCGGACTAGCAACTTGGAGAGTATATAGCATGTGTGTTAGTGGCGGGGCGGAGGAAGGTGGGTGGCGGACTAGCAACTGGGAGAGTATATAGCGTGTGTGTTAGTGGCGGGGCGGAGGAAGGTGGGGTGGCGGACTAGCAACTGGGAGAGTATATAGCGTGTGTGTTAGTGGCGGGGCGGTGGAAGGTGGGGTGGAGGACTAGCAACCGGGAGAGTATATAGCGTGTGTGTTAGTGGCGGGGCGGAGGAAGGTGGGGTGGCGGACTAGCAACTGGGAGAGTATATAGCCTGTGTGTTAGTGGCGGGGCGGAGGAAGGTGGGGTGGCGGCCTAGCAACTGGGAGAGTATATAGCATGTGTGTTAGTGGCGGGGCGGAGGGAGGTGGGGTGGCGGACTAGCAACTGGGAGAGTATATAGCATGTGTGTTAGTGGCGGGGTGGAGGAAGGTGGGGTGGCGGACTAGCAACTGGGAGAGTATATAGCATGTGTGTTAGTGGCGGGGCGGAGGAAGGTGGGGTGGCGGACTAGCAACTGGGAAAGTATATAGCAGGGAGAGTATATAGCATGTGTGTTAGTGGCGGGGCGGAGGAAGGTGGGGTGGCGGACTAGCAACTGGGAGAATATATAGCATGTGTGTTAGTGGCGGGGCGGAGGAAGGTGGGGTGGCGGACTAGCAACTGGGAGTATATAGCATGTGTGTTAGTTGCGGGGCGGAGGAAGGTGGGGTGGCGGACTAGCAACTGGGAGAGTGTATAGCATGTGTGTTAGTGGCGGGGCGGAGGAAGGTGGGGTGGCGGACTAGCAACTGGGAGAGTATATAGCGTGTGTGTTAGTGGCGGGGCGGAGGAAGGTGGGGTGGCGGACTAGCAACTGGGAGAGTATATAGCGTGTGTGTTAGTGGCGGGGCGGAGGAAGGTGGGGTGGCGGACTAGCAACTGGGAGAGTATATAGCGTGTGTGTTAGTGGCGGGGCGGAGGAAGGTGGGGTGGCGGACTAGCAACTGGGAGAGTATATAGCGTGTGTGTTAGTGGCGGGGCGGAGGAAGGTGGGGTGGCGGACTAGCAACTGGGAGAGTATATAGCATGTGTGTTAGTGGCGGGGCGGAGGAAGGTGGGGTGGCGGACTAGCAACTGGGAGTATATAGCATGTGTGTTAGTGGCGGGGCGGAGGAAGGTGGGGTGGCGGACTAGCAACTGGTAGAGTATATAGCGTGTGTGTTAGTGGCGGGGCGGAGGAAGGTGGGGTGGCGGACTAGCAACTGGGAGTATATAGCATGTGTGTTAGTGGCGGGGCGGAGGAAGGTGGGGTGGTGGAGGCGGAAATACAACTGGGAGAGTATATAGAGGGTGTGTGGCGGGGCGGAGAAGGGGGTGGCGGACTAGCAACTGGGAGAGTATATAACGGGTGTGTGTGATGGGGGTGGAGGAGGAGGTAATGGCCGACAAGCAAATGGGAGAATATACAGTGAATGTGAGTGGTGGAGGCGGAGTAGTGCGTGTGTGTGGGGTGGACAATCAAGTGGGATATTATGTAGCGGGTGTGTGTGGTGAGGGCGGAGGAGGGTGTTGTGGCGGACAAGCACATGGGAAAGTATATAGCGGACAAGCAATTGGGAAAGTATATAACGGGGTCAAACTACAATATAAATAAATATGTGTGTGGGAGGGCTGGGTTGGAGAGCGGCCTTTAATTAGAGTGGTGGGGTCAATAAGAAAGATGGTATTCTTGTTAATCAGATTCTGGAATGAAAATCATCACAATGCCCGTCATTGTACAACGTGTATTACTTTCTACATCCTAAGGATTATTGACTTAATTAATACTCCCTAGTCTGTAAGGATGTGACCTTAAACATGTCAATCCCTTAACTGCGGCATAACGTGTGTCATAGAAACGATGTTTGGTTTGATTGGGTTTTACGTCATTTTTAGCACATTTTAGGCCATAAATGTAGGTCGATTTATTTTATGGTAGTGGCAGACCACCACATTTCGATTAGCAGTAGTATATTAAACATACCATATATAGCGGAATACCCATTATGCGTTTCTTTTTCTTTTCAGTATAGAAACGAAATATTGCAAATTACACTCGATATTGGGACACACTGCAATCTTTTTCTTTTTTTTAAGGGACACATGCTAATGTTGAAGTTTGTATCAAAATTAGCTTCTCGATTTACTTGTTTTGACTTTAAACCTGCTTGCATATATTAAATAACATTTTCGGTTTTTATGTTTTCTTCTTATTCTTCCATTAGTGTAAACCTATTATTGGTGAAATATAATCAACAGTTGGTAAAATGCTAAAATAATTTGCTTAATAATATTCTTATAATTAATATTAATGATTGAACAAATGCAAGCTATGTAGAAAAATAACGGGATGTCGCGATTCTTTTTTTTAAATCAAGATTCCGTGTGTCCCTTTAAAACTCGCGGCGTCCCGCTAGTTTAGCTACATGCGTAAGTTGCATTTGTTCACATTTACCCCTCACCACTGTGGGTTCGAGACCTCGTGAGACAAGGAATATGTATGCACCCTATCCAGCTGGCTTGCGTAACGTCGGTGGTATTTCCCAGATGGGCACTTGGGTTTTCCTCCGCCAATGGAAGCTGGAAGTTGCCATACAAACTAAGCCGTTGTTGCGACTTTGAAATCCAATTCATTTCATTTTAGTAACTATGAGAACAGTATACAGCTTTATATATATATATATATATATATTATTTTTTATTTGCATTGTTGAATATATTGCATCAATACTATATTTAAAGCTATAACGAAGAAAACATGAAAACTCAAAAAATGTATTTAATAATATGCTAACATGTTTCAAGTTAAAAATGAATTGAATTGAATGTTGTTTTTAACACAGTTCAACACAGTATAGGTTATTTAGAGCCCCCAGGGAGAGGGGAAGGATACATAGGAATCCGGTAACCGTGCCCTACTCTTATTATCGAATGGTTCTTTAACGTGCTCGACGGATAGACCGATACACGAGACGGGCTGCCCGGTTTACGTCCACACCCGACGGTTTACGTCCACACCCTCCGTTCATGAACACACCGACGAAACTCAGTGGGACTGGAGGATTGAACTCGGGGCCTCCGGTTACAAATCCGCCGCGCTACCCACTGCGCCACGCCAGCCGTTAAAAATGAGACTAATATATCGAGGCGCTACTTTTTATGCTCGATAAAAACTTCAAGATTGCCGTGTGTCCCTTTAATCTCCTTCATTCGCTTACATGTATATTGCTGACCTTTTATTCCAGAATCTTTTCAACAATGAGTGCATCCGTGGCCGGGATGGTAAATACACTGCGTTTAAAACGATCTCGACTCTTGTCGGGAGGTATACACTATATATCCTAAAATGTGCTGAAAATGATGTAAAACACGATCCAACGAACCAACCATCAATAATCAGCTAACCCATTCAAAACCTCATTGATAGCAACGAACCATAACTAAGATGATGATATGTACGATTTGTTTGTACGAGTAGTCGTTCTTACACTTCATTACGACAATGCGGAAGTATTGTCTTGAAAACGAAAGTGGAGCAAAATGTGTTTTCCAACAGTATGTATTTTTTTGTTTTTTGTGTAAATTAAGAAAGGTTTATAAGGAATCATATTCAATACTTTAAAACCAACACTGAAAGACTACCGTCAGAGGTTTGTACAACTTTATATATTAAGTGCTGCTGTCTTAGGCTAAATGACACATACACATACTAGTTATTGGTGGGACTGGTGGAATGTATATACGGTATGTACAGTACTCTTTCTCCATTCAGATTCGTAATTTTATTTTTTTCATTCCATTTTGCTGTTTTAAATATTTGGTCACTATTTGTTTACTTTGATAAATGTTTGTATGTCACATGTTCTTAATGAGTCATGACTTATTTAATAAAACTTGAAAACTTAAATAACACTATGTAGAATGCAGTGACCCTTTCGTGTTTGTGTATTACTATTAAACAATGCTGGCCCTGTTAAAAACAGTTTAGCTATGATATTTCGATCAGAAAATAATTCTCAAGAACACTTGCATTTGTAATCAATATAATCAATATACCATCACTTTTAATTGTTACGATCATCTTACAGCAGTTTGTATTGTGTTGTTTAAATGATTTGACTTATATATGCAATTTGACAACTTGATTACGTCACAGTATATGCCCGTGTACAATGTTCACTTACTTGACAATAATTATGTACGTAATTCTTTAAGTTTTAAAATGTAATTCTTAAACTTGTAATATTTATATTTTTAAAAACATAAATAATTGATGAGTTTTAAACATTAGTTTTATATTGTATACACATCACCTAAAGGTTGAATCAGTCTTAATGTATCTCAAATACCACCTTTTTAAAAAAAATAACGACATATTTTATTCATTTTATTCTTTTTGTACCATTGTTTAAATCATGTTTGTATATACTGGAAATATATTATATTTTGTCTGAGGACCATATGTTAGACTGGATGATAGACAAATATGTTATCCTCTTGAAATAAAGATATCATATATGGCCTACATTTTAACAGATACTGATTTGCTATATATATATATATATATATATATATTTGTTGTATAATATATCATTGTTCTTGCCACGGAACGCAAGTATGTGCTAGTAGCTGTATGCTATATATATATACATATTTTCGCCAGTGTTTTGGGACCCTTTATTTTGATAAGTAGTGATGTATCGGTATGACGGGTAGTTAAATAAGGCCAAATAAAGCTCTATGCGTGGTTTCTGTTTTTCAAACCACTCCGTTTTAAAATGTCGACCTTAAACAATTTATGCAACCGAAACAAATGGGGAAATATCAAATTAAATTATCTTTTCTATCTGTTCTGTACCTGATATCAGCAAATATATATTTAAGTTAGTTTAGTAGGTTTTAAGAATATTAAATGAAAAACAACACAGATATTAAATAACATATGTTTGGAGAATGACATTTGCCATACCTACCTACCCTATTGTTTCCATGTTATAGGAATAACACGGCATATAATTTTATTTTGCCTTAAATTTAGTTATTTTGGGGTCAGTTGTGACCACAAACTTAGTTCAGGTTAGTAATGTTCCGGTAACTGCTTCATTGTGTTAGTAATGTTCCGGTAATTGCTTCATTGTGTTGTAAGAATTATAACAGCTCTGAATATTCTTATAATAGTATCATGACTGCATAGTAGTTGGTTTCGGGATAATATACATCGTTTCCAACTTCCGGTCTGTTGTTTGTAACTATCAGCGGCATTCAATTTAAACGTGTCTAACAGGTGAGTATTTAGTTTTGTCTGCTCATTGTATACCGAGTTCTTTAACGTGCTCGAGGGATATACCCCGGTATACGAGACCCATCCGACGTTAGAGGATAAGAGAAGTGTCTTGCCTTATGACTATTTGTGCCTTAGACAGACACATTGTAATACAATTGTCTCCGGCGTCGCTCGAACCCGTGATCTACGGATTCACGAACCATAACTAAGATGATGATATGTACGATTTGTTTGTACGAGTAGTCGTTCTTACACTTCATTACGACAATGCGGAAGTATTGTCTTGAAAACGAAAGTGGAGCAAAATGTGTTTTCCAACAGTATGTATTTTTTTGTTTTTTGTGTAAATTAGGAAAGGTTTATAAGGAATCATATTCAATACTTTAAAACCAACACTGAAAGACTACCGTCAGAGGTTTGTACAACTTTATATATTAAGTGCTGCTGTCTTAGGCTAAATCACACATACACATACTAGTTATTGGTGGGACTGGTGGAATGTATATACGGTATGTACAGTACTCTTTCTCCATTCAGATTCGTAATTTTATTTTGTTCATTCCATTTTGCTGTTTTAAATATTTGGTCACTATTTGTTTACTTTGATAAATGTTTGTATGTCACATGTTCTTAATGAGTCATGACTTATTTAATAAAACTTGAAAACTTAAATAACACTATGTAGGATGCAGTGACCCTTTCGTGTTTGTGTATTACTATTAAACAATGCTGGCCCTGTTAAAAACAGTTTAGCTATGATATTTCGATCAGAAAATAATTCTCAAGAACACTTGCGTTTGTAACCAATATACCATCACTTTTAATTGTTACGATCATCTTACAGCAGTTTTTATTGTTTTTATTGTGTTGTTTAAATGATTTGTTATATATGCAATTTGACAACTTGATTACGTCACAGTATATGCCCGTGTACAATGTTCACTTACTTGACAATAATTATGTACGTAATTCTTTAAGTTTTAAAATGTAATTCTTAAACCTGTAATATTTATATTTTTAAAAACATAAATAATTGATGAGTTTTAAACATTAGTTTTATATTGTATACACATCACCTAAAGGTTGAATCAGTCTTAATGTATCTCAAATACCACCTTTTTATATTGTATACCCATCATCTAAAGGTTGAATCAGTCTTAATGTATCTCAAATACCACCTTTTTATATTGTATACACATCACCTAAAGGTTGAATCAGTCTTAATGTATCTCAAATACCACCTTTTTATATTGTATACACATCACCTAAAGGTTGAATCAGTCTTAATGTATCTCAAATACCAACTTTTTATATTGTATACACATCACCTAAAGGTTGAATCATTCTTAATGTATCTCAAATACCAACTTTTTATATTGTATACACATCACCTAAAGGTTGAATCAGTCTTAATGTATCTCAAATACCACCTTTTTATATTGTGTACACATCACCTAAAGGTTGAATCAGTCTTAATGTATCTCAAATACCAACTTTTTAAAAACAATCACGACATATTTTATTCATTTTATTCTTTTTGTACCTTTGTTTAAATCATGTTTGTATAAACTGGAAATATATTATATTTTGTCTGAGGACATATGTTAGACTGGATGGTAGACAAATACGTTATCCTCTTGAAATATGGCCTACATTTTAACAGATACAGATTTGTTATATATCATTGTTCTTGCCACGGAACGCAAGTATGTGCTAGTAGCTGTATGCTATATATATATATATATACATATTTTCTCCAGTATCATTCACATGTATGACTTATTGTAACTTATGCATGAAACGTTTTGGGACCCTTTATTTTGATAAGTATTGATGTATCGGTATGACGGGTAGTTAAATTAGGCCAAATAAAAGCTGTATGCGTGCTTTCTGTTTTTCAACCCACTCCGTTTTAAAATGTCGACCTTAAACAATTTATGCAACCGAAACAAATGGGGAAATATCAAATTAAATTAATTAAATATCTTTTCTATCTGTTCTGTACCTGATATCAGTTATTAAGTTAGTTTAGTAGGTTTTAAGAATATTGAATGAAAAACAACACAGATATTAAATAACATATGTTTGGAGAATGACATTTGCCATACCTACCTACCCTATTTTTTCCATGTAATAGGAATAACACGGCATATACTTTTATTTTGCCTTAAATTTAGTTATTTTGGGGTCAGTGGTGACCACGAACTTAGTTCAGGTTAGTAATGTTCCGGTAATTGCTTCATTGTGTTAGTAATGTTCCGGTAATTGCTTCATTGTGTTAGTAATGTTCCGGTAATTGCTTCATTGTGTTAGTAATGTTCCGGTAATTGCTTCACTGTGTTAGTAATGTTCCGGTAATTGCTTCATTGTGTTAGTAAAGTTCCGGTAATTGCTTCATTGTGTTAGTAATGTTCCGGTAATTGCTTCACTGTGTTAGTAATGTTCCGGTAATTGCTTCATTGTGTTAGTAATGTTCCGGTAATTGCTTCATTGTGTTAGTAATGTTCCGGTAGTTGCTTCATTGTGTTAGTAATGTTCCGGTAATTGCTTCATTGTGTTAGTAATGTTCCGGTAACTGCTTCATTGTGTTAGTAATGTTCCGGTAATTGCTTCATGGTGTTGTAAGAATTATAACAGCTCTGAATATTCTTATAATAGTATCATGACTGCATAGTAGTTGGTTTCGGGATAATATACATCGTTTCCAACTTCCGGTCTGTTGTTTGTAACTATCAGCGGCTTCAATTTAAACGTGTCTAAAAGGTGAGTATTTAGTTTTGTCTGCTCATTGTATACCGAGTTCTTTAACGTGCTCGAGGGATTGACCCCGGTATACGAGACCCATCCGACGTTAGAGGATAAGAGAAGTGTCTTGCCTTATGACTATTTGTGCCTTAGACAGACACATTGTAATACAATTGTCTCCGGCGTCGCTCGAACCCGTGATCTACGGATTCTACTGTTCTACCCCGAAGCCGCCAAGGGCCCTATATCGTTTTCGTTCTATCCCGAAGTCACCAAGGGCTCCTGTATCGTTACCGCACTGTCCCGAGGCCACGAAGGGCCCCTATATCGTTTCGTGCTATCCCGAAGCACCAAGGGCCCCTATATCGTTTTCGTGCTATCCCGAAGTCACCAAGGGCCCCTATATTGGTTTCATGACTGGAATTCAATGTCGACATCTCCGTGGTTCGGTCAGTAGCGAGTATGACTTTTCCGATGACTGAAATACAATGTCGACATTTCCGCGTGTCAGTCAATAGCGAGTATGATTTCCGATGGCTGGAATACAATGTTGACATCTTCACAGTTCAGTAAATAGCGAGTATGGCTTCCGATGACTGGACTACAATGTCGGCATCTCTTGGATTCAGTTAATAGCGAGTATGACTTCTGATGACTGGAATGCAATGTCGGCATCTCTGGGGTTCAGCCAATAGCGAGTATGACTTCCGATGACTGCAATGCAATGTTGACATCTCCGGGGTTCAGTTAATAGCGAGTAGGAATTCCGATGAATGGTGTAAAATGTTGACATCTCCGGGGTTCAGTCAATATCGAGTATGAATTCCGATGACTGGAATGCAATGTCGGCATCTCTGGGGTTCAGCCAATAGCGAGTATGACTTCCGATGACTGCAATGCAATGTTGACATCTCCAGACACGATTGTCAACAAGTCAACAAAGTTGACAAAACAGCTAAAAAATACATTTGGTAAATGAAAATCTAATTCTAAGAAATACCCCCAAATAATGTATGTTTGTGTCTTTAAAGTCGTTCAGTATGTGTAAAACTATTGAATTCATTTGTGGGATTCATGATTTTAAGAATATTTTTTGAAAAATATGCACTTCAATTGCTGTTGTTTCTATCTATACATTTTTTTTAATTTCAACGTTAAACGCCATTCTTATTTCACAGTATTCTTCTTCAAACTACACATCAACATTGCGAGTCACCTTATAAATCAGTTACAATTCATATACTAATAAACAAAACTAACAACAAATATAGTCATCGGGAATCTCTGTTTGAACGAACTAAGATATTGTAATACTATCATGATCAGTGGTTTCTCTTATTAAACATCAATTCTAAGGTATTAGCTACCAGTAATGCAACCGTATCGTATTGGAATACAGAATGATTAAAATAGTCAAACTCAAGAAAACATGTTGAAGTTTGATTGAACCTGCCCATGAGTAGTAATGTATAATAGCAGTATTGAAACGTACGCAATTATCAGTGCCGTAAGTGATTTCAGTAGAGTTATGTGCCTTCAGTAGGGTTGTGTAGCCTTCCGTACAGTTGTTTGGCCTTCAGTAGGGTTGTGTAGCCTTCCGTACAGTTGTGTGGCCTTCAGTAGAGTTATGTGGCCTTTAGTAGAGTTGTGTAGCCTTCGGTAGAGTTGTGTGGCCTACAGTAGAGTTGTGTGACCTTCAGTAGAGTTATGTGGCCTTCAGTAGAGTTGTGGCCTTCAGTAGAGTTGTGTGGCCTACAGTAGAGTTGTGTGGCCTACAGTAGAGTTTTGTGACCTTCAGTAGATGTTATGTGGCCTTCAGTAGAGTTGTGGCATTCAGTAGAGTTGTGTGGCCTTCAGTAGAGTTGTGTGGCCTTCAATAGAGTTATGTGACCTTCAGTAGAGTTATGTGGCCTTCAGTAGAGTTATGTGGTCTTCAGTAGAGTTATGTGGCCTTCAGTAGAGTTGTGGCCTTCAGTAGAGTTGTGTGGCCTACAGTAGAGTTGTGTGACCTTCAGTAGGATTATGTGGCCTTCAGTAGGGTTACTTGGCCTTCAGTAGAGTTGTGTGGCCTTCAGTAGGGTTGTGTGGCCTTTAGAAGGGTTGTGTGACCTTCAATAAAGTTGTGGTCTTCAGTAGAGTTGTGTGACTTTCAGTAAAGTTGTGTGGCCTTCAGTAGGGTTGTGTGACCTTCAGTAGGGTTATGTGACCTTCAGTAGGGTGGTGTGGCCTTCAGTAGAGTTGTGTGGCATTCAGTAGAGGTGTGTAGCCTTCCGTACAGTTGTTTGGCATTCAATAGAGTTATATGGCCTTCAGTAGAGTTATGTATCCTTCAGTAGGGTTGTATAGCCTTCAGTAGAGATGTGTGGCCTTCAGTAGAGATATGTGGCCTTCAGTAGAGTTGTGGCCTTCAGTAGAGTTGTGTGGCCTTCAGTAGGGCTGTGTAGCCTTCGGTAGAGTTGTGTGGCCTTCAGTAGAGATGTGTGGCCTTCAGTAGAGCTATGTGGCCTTCAATAGAGTTGTGGCCTTCAGTAGAGCTATGTGGCCTTCAGTAGAGTTGTGGCCTTCAGTAGAGTTGTGTGGCCTTCAGTAGAGTTGTGTGGCCTTCAATAGAGTTATGTAGCCTTCAGTGGAGTTGTGGCCTTCAGTAGAGCTGTGTGGCCTTCAGTAGAGTTGTGTGGATTTCAGCAGGGTTGTGTGACCTTCAGTAGGGTTATGTGGCTTTCAGTAGGGTTGCGTGGCCTTCAGTAGGGTTTTGTGGCCTTCAGTAGAGTTGTGTGGCCTTCAGTAGGGTTGTGTGGCATTCAGTAGGGTTGTTTGGCTTTCAGTAGAGTTGTGGCCTTCAGTAGCGTTGTGTGGCCTTCAGTAGGGCTATGTGGCCTTCAATAGGATTTTGTGGCCTTCAGTGGAGTTGTGTGGCCATCAGTAGAGTTGTGAGGCCTTCAGTAGAGTTATGTTGCCTTCATTAGAGTCGTGTGGCCTTTAGTAGAGGTATGTGGCCTTCAGTAGGGTTGTGTGGCCTTCAGTAGGTTTATGTGGCCTTCAGTAGAGTTGTGTGGCCTTCAGTAGGGTTACGTGGCCTTCAGTAGAGTTGTGTGGCCTTCAGTAGAGTTGTTTGGCCTTCAGTAGGGTTATGTAGCCTTCAGTAGAGTTGTGTGGCATCCAGTCGAGTTGTGTGGCCGTCTGTAGGGTTATGTAGCATTCAGTAGAGTTTAATGGCCTTCAGTCGGGTTATGTGGCCTTAAGTATGGTTGTTTGGCCTTCAGTAGAGTTGTGTAGCCTTCGGTAGAGTTGTGTGGCCTACAGTAGAGTTGTGTGACCTTCAGTAGAGTTATGTGGCCTTCAATAGAGTTGTGGCCTTCAGTAGAGTTGTGTGGCCTACAGTAGAGTTGTGTGGCCTACAGTAGAGTTTTGTGATCTTCAGTAGAGTTATGTGGCCTTCAGTAAAGTTGTGGCCTTCAGTAGAGTTGTGTGGCCTTCAGTAGAGTTGTGTGGCCTTCAATAGAGTTATGTGGCCTTCAGTAGAGTTATGTGGCCTTCATTAGAGTCATGTGGCCTTCAGTAGAGTTATGTGGCCTTCAGTAGAGTTGTGGCCTTCAGTAGAGTTGTGTGGCCTTCAGTAGAGTTGTGTGGCCTTCAATAGAGTTATGTAGCCTTCAGTGGAGTTGTGGCCTTCAGTAGAGATGTGTGGCCTTCAGTAGAGTTGTGTGGATTTCAGCAGGGTTGTGTGACCTTCAGTAGGGTTATGTGGCTTTCAGTAGGGTTGCGTGGCCTTCAGTAGGGTTTTGTGGCCTTCAGTAGAGTTGTGTGGCCTTCAGTAGGGTTGTGTGGCCTTCAGTAGGGTTGTTTGGCTTTCAGTAGAGTTGTGGCCTTCAGTAGCGTTGTGTGGCCTTTAGTAGGGCTATGTGGCCTTCAATAGGATATTGTGGCCTTCAGTGGAGTTGTGTGGCCATCAGTAGAGTTGTGAGGCCTTCTGTAGAGTTATGTTGCCTTCATTAGAGTCGTGTGGCCTTTAGTAGAGGTATGTGGCCTTCAGTAGGGTGTGTTGCCTTCAGTAGGTTTATGTGGCCTTCAGTAGAGTTGTGTGGCCTTCAGTAGGGTTACGTGGCCTTCAGTAGAGTTGTGTGACCTTCAGTAGAGTTGTTTGGCCTTCAGTAGGGTTATGTAGCCTTCAGTAGAGTTGTGTGGCATCCAGTCGAGTTGTGTGGCCGTCAGTAGGGTTATGTAGCATTCAGTAGAGTTTAATGGCCTTCAGTCGGGTTATGTGGCCTTCAGTATGGTTGTGTGGCCTTCAGTACGGTTATGTGGCCTTCAGTAGAGTTGTGTGGCCTTCTGTCGGATTATGTGGCCTTCAGTCGAGTTGTGTGTCCTTCAGTAGAGTTATGAGGCCTTTAGTAGGGTTGTGTGGCCTTCAGTAGGGTTATGTTGCCTTCGGTAGAGTTGTTTGGCCTTCAGTAGGGTTGTGTGGCCTTCAGTAGGGTTATGTGCCCTAGTTAAGTTGTGTGGCCTTCAGTAGGGTTGTTTGGCCTACAGTAGGGTTGTGTGGCCTTCAGAAGGGTTATGTGTTATGTGGCCTTCAGTATGGTTGTGTGGCCTTCAGTAGAGTTATGTGACCTTCAGTAGAGTTATGCGGCCTTCAGTAGAGTTATGTGGGACCATCGAGCCCAATCAGTATGGCTTTACATTCTGATCAATTTTATAAATGTATACTCTTTTTTTTAAGTAGAAGACCACATAAGCCAGCTTCGTGGAGGTTGGGGGTGGGGGGAGTGGTTGCGGGTGCGTGGCAGGTGTTGCAGCTGATATGACTTCTCATGAACCGATTCAAAAACACCGATTCGGCTGTTTTGTTCTCGTGTTTGTGCTGTGTTCTTGCTTTCAAAGGATCCTCTTTACTGGTGTTGTTCCCATAACATCCTATATTGGACAAGATACTTCATGGTAATGTTTTAAATATACTAAGCTGAAAATATGTTTGCATAAAGTAATATTTGGCACACAATGTGTAAATCTAGTGCAAAAGGAATCATACTAACTGTTTTATTTCGTTTTACATTTAAGCTGTTAACATGGGCGTTGACATTAGTACTTACCGATGCCGTATAGGACATTCGGGCATGGACCTGGCATGGACGTCGTTCTGCTGAGGGTTTGTGTAAACTACCAAGAATGCATGAAGATGGTCGGCTCGGTATCGTTTGTAGTACTGCTTCTGCTCATGGCAGGTATTGAAGAAAATCCTGGACCGTTAGTCCCACCTACGGCTGGTAGAGGTACGGTGAATTTGTTGTCTTTAGATTGATTTGATGTATTATTCCTCAAAGGATAAACACATTTGAAATGATACAATATGTTTTTTAATGTCGTTCAGTATATATCCTGGAGTGTTCATACTTCGTGATCTTGGGCATGCAATCACTGGAATGAAGCGTTCAGACACTGCAGTCTAACTTGCGTGAAGAAAGTCATTACTATTCTAAGTTCGTGACGTCACTTCCAGAACGTGCACCTGTCTGCTTTACTATTAAGGCCACGGACATTAATGCAATGCTTAACACCAAAATATTTCCCACACATGAAAACAACTGTTCTAGCACAAACAAATAACGGAAATGGAAAACTGGGAAACTCTGGCAATTACAAACCTGGCACATATACTCTTCTGTGGAATCTTATTGGGAGTGGGGACAGGACAATTTATCACTCGGCATGATCACAGTCATGTTTGTGCAATAATTTAAATTCTCCCAATGTGGACATTCAATGCCATCACACTTGGCCCACTTTGTAAACAAAAAACAAAGAATGATGATGTGCTATTCCTAACATCATTTGGTGTGAACGTATATCATTATCTGTTACATCCATGCTGATCACTGAACACCTGATACAAATGTGAGGTGCTTCAGGTTTTACTGTTGTTGTTTTTTTATGACAGGCAGACATCATCAGCTTCTGATCTTTTCGGACTTACTTTCGCCCTTTCCTGTGTTATGTATCATTCTGTATCATTTTAGAACCGAATCTAACGTTGCGTTGCCTCTCTTGCAGTTCAACAGTCTCTCACGGAATATTGGTCTCAGTGATTGAATGACCAGATACAATTTCCCCAGTATATGGCACCGATGTTTCGTTGTAACTCGGCTCTTAGCAGTTAGTAATTTGTCCATGCGAAAATAAACTTCTGGGGAAGAAGCCTTCTCCTACTTCGGTTTAACGTTCTCTAAATTACCGTCTTGCTTGTATAAACACTTGCTCTGCCTTCGTATCTTCCTTTCTAACTATCAAAAGAAAATATTCGGGCCTCATAATCATAAAGACTGTGTGAAGATTATCTGATGAGAGTGCAACGGAAATGGCATGTGCATGGTACATTCCGTTTAATGATCCATAACATCCTACATCCATCGGCTGTAAAGTTTGTGACGTGTGAATCAGCAATACAAACAGGACTATGTTCTGTGTTTTCGCCGATTCAACCTGTCCGAGAGATATATATGCGACTAGTGACATTTGAAAGCAGGATCAGATGTTGTCCTGGCTCTCGCTGTGGTCACAATACCATACTGGTACGGCACGATAAGAGCGTGAACTGTATCCGAATCCCTCACTGGTACGGCACGATAAGAGAGTGGACTGTATCAGAATCCCACACTGGCACGGCACGATAAGAGTGTGGACTGTATCAGAATCCCTCACTGGTACGACACGATAAGAGTGTAGACTGTATCAAAATCCCTCACTGTTACGACACGATAAGAGTACGATAAGAGTGCGGACTGTATCAGAATCCCTAACTGGTACGACACGATAAGAGTGTCGACTGTAACAGAATCCCTCACTGGCACGACACGATAGGAGTGTAGACTGTATCAGAATCCCTCACTGGTACGACATGATAAGAGTGTGGACTGTATCAGAATCCCTCACTGGTACGACACGATACGAGTGTGGACTGTATCAGAATCCCTCACTGGTACGACACGATAAGAGTGTGGACTGTATCAGAATCCCTCACTGGTACGACATGATAAGAAGAGTGTATACTGTATCAGAATCCCTCACTGGTACGGCACGATAAGAGTGTATACTGTATCAGAATCCCTCAATGGTACGGCACGATAAGAGTGTATACAGTATCAGAAACCCTCAATGGTACGGCACGATAAGAGCGTTAACTGTATCAGAATCTCT
Organism: Cyrtodaria siliqua; assembly: GCA_037043455.1. NCBI lineage: Eukaryota > Metazoa > Mollusca > Bivalvia > Adapedonta > Hiatellidae > Cyrtodaria > Cyrtodaria siliqua. The sequence continues at coordinate 25,676 of JAWPHD010005185.1, forward strand.
CACTGGTACGGGACGATAAGAGTGTGGACTGTATCAGAACACCTCAGTGGTACGGCACGATAAGAGTGTATACTGTATCAGAAACCCTCAATGGTACGGCAAGATAAGAGCGTGAAATGTATCAGAACCCCTCACTGGTACGGTAATCCCTCACTGGTACGGCACGATAAGTGTGTGGACTGTATCAGAATCCCTCACTGGTACGACACGATACTAGTGTATACTGTATCAGAACCCTTTACTGGTACGACACGATAAGAGTGTATACCGTATCAGAACCCCCGTAGTGGTACTGCGAGATAAGAGCGTATACTGTATCAGAAACACTCAACGGTACGGCACGATAAGAGCGTGAACTGTATCAGAATCCCTTACTGGTACGGCACGATAAAAGTGTGGACTGTATCAGAATCCGTCACTGGTACGAAACGATAAGAGTACGATAAGTGTGCGGACTGTATCAGAATCCCTCACTGGTACGACACGATAAGAGTGTCTACTGTAACAGAATCCCTCACTGGCACGACACGATAATAGTGTGGACTGTATCAGAATCCCTCACTGGTACGACACGATAAGAGAGTGGACTGTATCAGAATCCCTCAATGGTACGGCACGATAAGAATGTTGACTGTATCAGAATCCCTCACTGGTACGACACGATAAGAGTGTATACTGTATCATAATCCCTCACTAGTACGGCACGATAAGAGTGTATACTGTATCAGAATCCCTCACTGGTACAGGACGATAAGAGTGTGGACTGTATCAGAACCCCTCAGTGGTACGGCACGATAAGAGTGTATACTGTATCGGAAACCCTCAATCGTACGGCACGATAAGAGCGTGAAATGTATCAGAACCCCTCACTGGTACGGTAATCCCTCACTGGTACGGCACGATAAGTGTGTGGACTGTATCAGAATCCCTCACTGGTACGACACGATACGAGTGTATACTGTATCAGAACCCTTCACTGGTACGACACGATAAGAGTGTATACCGTATCAGAACCCCTCAGTTGTACTGCACGATAAGAGCGTGAACTGTATCAGAATCCCTTACTGGTACGGCAAGATAAGAGTGTGGACTGTATCAGAATCCGTCACTGGTACGATACGATAAGAGTACGATAAGAGTGCGGACTGTATCAGAATCCCTCACTGGTACGACACGATAAGTGTGTCTACTGTAACAGAATCCCTCACTGGCACGACACGATAAGGGTGTGGACTGTATCAGAATCCCTCACTGGTACGACACGATAAGAGTGAGTGTGGACTGTATCAGAATCCCTCACTGGTACGACATGATAAGAAGAGTGTATACTGTATCAGAATCCCTCACTGGTACGGCACGATAAGAGTGTATACTGTATCAGAATCCCTCAATGGTACGGCACGATAAGAGTGTATACAGTATCAGAAACCCTCACTGGTACGGCACGATAAGAGCGTTAACTGTATCAGAATCCCTCACTGGTACGGGACGATAAGAGTGTGGACTGTATCAGAACCCCTCAGTGGTACGGCACGATAAGAGTGTATACTGTATCAGAAACCCTCAATGGTACGGCACGATAAGAGCGTGAAATGTATCAGAACCCCTCACTGGTACGGTAATCCCTCACTGGTACGGAACGATAAGTGTGTGGACTGTATCAGAATCCCTCACTGGTACGACACGATACGAGTGTATACTGTATCAGAACTCTTCACTGGTACGACACGATAAGAGTGTATACCGTATCAGAACCCCTCAGTGGTACTGCACGATAAGAGCGTATATTGTATCAGAAACACTCAACGGTACGGCACGATAAGAGCGTGAACTGTATCAGAATCCCTTACTGGTACGGCACGATAAGTGTGTGGACTTTATCAGAATCCGTCACTGGTACGACACGATAAGAGTACGATAAGAGTGCGGACTCTATCAGAATCCCTCACTGGTTCGACACGATAAGAGTGTCTACTGTAACAGAATTCCTCACTGGCACGACACGATAAGAGTGTGGACTGTATCAGAATCCCTCACTGGTACGACACGATAAGAGTGTGGACTGTATCAGAATCCCTCAATGGTACGGCACGATAAGAATGTTGACTGTATCAGAATCCCTCACTGGTACGACACGATAAGAGTGTATACTGTATCAGAATCCCTCACTGGTACGGCACGATAAGAGTGTATACTGTATCAGAATCCCTCACTGGTACGGGACGATAAGTGTGTGGACTATATCAGAACCCCTCAGTGGTACGGCACGATAAGAGTGTATACTGTATCGGAAACCCTCAATCGTACGGCACGATAAGAGCGTGAAATGTATCAGAACCCCTCACTGGTACGGTAATCCCTCACTGGTACGGCACGATAAGTGTGTGGACTGTATCAGAATCCCTCACTGGTACGACACGATACGAGTGTATACTGTATCAGAACCCTTCACTGGTACGACACGATAAGAGTGTATACCGTATCAGAACCCCTCAGTTGTACTGCACGATAAGAGCGTGAACTGTATCAGAATCCCTTACTGGTACGGCAAGATAAGAGTGTGGACTGTATCAGAATCCGTCACTGGTACGATACGATAAGATTACGATAAGAGTGCGGACTGTATCAGAATCCCTCACTGTTACGACACGATAAGAGTGTCTACTGTAACAGAATCCCTCACTGGCACGACACGATAAGAGTGTGGACTGTATCAGAATCCCTCACTGGTACGACATGATAAGAAGAGTGTATACTGTATCAGAATCCCTCACTGGTACGGCACGATAAGAGTGTATACTTTATCAGAATCCCTCAATGGTACGGCACGATAAGAGTGTATACAGTATCAGAAACCCTCACTGGTACGGCACGATAAGAGCGTTAACTGTATCAGAATCCCTCACTGGTACGGGACGATAAGAGTATGGACTGTATCAGAACCCCTCAGTGGTACGGCACGATAAGTGTGTATACTGTATCAGAAACCCTCAATGGTACGGCACGATAAGAGCGTGAAATGTATCAGAACCCCTCACTGGTACGGTAATCCCTCACTGGTACGGCACGATAAGTGTGTGGACTGTATCAGAATCCCTCACTGGTACGACACGATACGAGTGTATACTTTATCAGAACCCTTCACTGGTACGGCACGATAAGAGTGTATACCGTATCAGAACCCCTCAGTGGTACTGCACGATAAGAGCGTATACTGTATCAGAAACACTCAACAGTACGGCACGATAAGAGCGTGAACTGTATCATAATCCCTTACTGGTACGGCACGATAAGTGTGTGGACTGTATCAGAATCTGTCACTGGTACGACACGATAAAAGTACGATAAGAGTGCGGACGGTATCAGAATCCCTCACTGGTACGACACGATAAGAGTGTCTACTGTAACAGAATTCCTCACTGGCACGACACGATAAGAGTGTGGACTTTATCAGAATCCCTCACTGGTACGACACGATAAGCGTGTGGACTGTATCAGAATCCCTCAATGGTACGGCACGATAAGAGTGTGGCCTGTATCAGAATCCCCCACTGGTACGACAGGATAAGAGTGTATACTGTATCAGAATCCCTCACTGGCAAGGCACGATAAGAGTGTATACTGTATCAGAATCCCTCACTGGTACGGGACGATAAGAGTGTGGACTGTATCAGAACCCCTCAGTGGTACGGCACGATAAGAGTGTATACTGTATCAGAAACCCTCAATGGTACTGCACGATAAGGGCGTGAAATGTATCAGAACCCCTCAGTGGTACGGTAATCCCTCACTGGTACGGCACGATAAGTGTGTGGACTGTATCAGAATCCCTCACTGGTAGGACACGATACGAGTGTATACTGTATCAGAACCCTTCACTGGTACGACACGATAAGAGTGTATACCGTATCAGAACCCCTCAGTGGTACTGCGCGATAAGAGCGTATACCGTATCAGAAACAATCAACGGTACGGCACGATAAGAGCATGAACTGTATCAGAATCCCTTACTGGTACGGCACGATAAGAGTGTGGACTGTATCAGAATCCGTCACTGGTACGACACGATAAGAGTACGATAAGAGTGCGGACTGTATCAGAATCCCTCACTGGTACGACACGATAAGAGTGTCTACTGTAACAGAATCCCTCACTGGCACGACACGATAAGAGTGTGGACTGTATCAGAATCCCTCACTGGTACGACACGATAAGCGTGTGGACTGTATCAGAATCCCTCAATGGTACGGCACGATAAGAGTGTGGACTGTATCAGAATCCCTCACTGGTACGACACGATAAGAGTGTATACTGTATCATAATCCCTCACTGGTACGGCACGATAAGAGTGTATACTGTATCTGAAACCCTCAATGGTACGGCACGATAAGTGTGTATACAGTATCAGAAACCCTCAATGGTACGGCACGATAAGAGCGTGAACTGTATCAGAATCCCTCACTGGTACTGGACGATAAGAGTGTGGACTGTATCAGAACCCCTCAGTGGTACGGCACGATAAGAGTGTATACTGTATCAGAAACCCTAAATAGTACGGCACGATAAGAGCTTGAACTGTCTCAGAACCCCTCACTGGTACGGCAATCCCTCACTGGTACGGCACGATAAGTGTGTGGACTGTATCAGAATTCCTCACTGGTACGACACGATAAAAGTGTATACTGTATCAGAACCCCTCACTGGTACGACACGCTAAGAGTGTATACTGTATCAGAACCCCTAAATGGTACTGCACGATAAGAGTGTATACTGTATCTGAAACCCTCAATGGTACGGCACGATAAGATTGTGTACAGTATCAGAAACCCTCAATGGTACGGCACGATAAGAGCGTGAACTGTATCAGAACCCTTCACTGGTACGACACGATAAGAGTGTATACCGTATCAGAACCCCTCGGTTGTACTGCACGATGAGAGCGAGAACTGTATCAGAATCCCTTACTGGTACGGCAAGATAAGAGTGTGGACTGTATCAGAATCCGTCACTGGTACGACAGGATAAGAGTACGATAAGAGTGCGGACTGTATCAGAATCCCTCACTGTTACGACACGATAAGAGTGTCTACTGTAACAGAATCCCTCACTGGCACGACACGATAAGAGTGTGGACTGTATCAGAATCCCTCACTGGTACGACATGATAAGAAGTGTGTATACTGTATCAGAATCCCTCACTGGTACGGCACGATAAGAGTGTGTACTTTATCAGAATCCCTCAATGGTACGGCACGATAAGAGTGTATACAGTATCAGAAACCCTCACTGGTACGGCACGATAAGAGCATTAACTGTATCAGAATCCCTCACTGGTACGGGACGATAAGAGTATGGACTGTATCAGAACCCCTCAGTGGTACGGCACGATAAGTGTGTATACTGTATCAGAAACCCGCAATGGTACGGCACGATAAGAGCGTGAAATGTATCAGAACCCCTCACTGGTACGGTAATCCCTCACTGGTACGGCACGATAAGTGTGTGGACTGTATCAGAATCCCTCACTGGTAAGACACGATACGTGTGTATACTTTATCAGAACCCTTCACTGGTACGACACGATAAGAGTGTATACCGTATCAGAACCCCTCAGTGGTACGGTAATCCCTCACTGGTACGGCACGATAAGTGTGTGGACTGTATCAGAATCCCTCACTGGTACGACACGATACGAGTGTATACTTTATCAGAACCCTTCACTGGTACGACACGATAAGAGTGTATACCGTATCAGAACCCCTCAGTGGTACTGCACGATAAGAGCGTATACTGTATCAGAAACACTCAACAGTACGGCACGATAAGAGCGTGAACTGTATCAGAATCCCTTACTGGTACGGCACGATAAGTGTGTGGACTGTATCAGAATCCGTCACTGGTACGACACGATAAAAGTACGATAAGAGTGCGGACGGTATCAGAATCCCTCACTGGTACGACACGATAAGAGTGTCTACTGTAACAGAATTCCTCACTGGCACGACACGATAAGAGTGTTGACTGTATCAGAATCCCTCACTGGTACGACACGATAAGCGTGTGGACTGTATCAGAATCCCTCAATGGTACGGCACGATAAGAGTGTGGCCTTTATCAGAATCCCTCACTGTTACGACAGGATAAGAGTGTATACTGTATCAGAATCCCTCACTGGCAAGGCACGATAAGAGTGTATACTGTATCAGAATCCCTCACTGGTACGGGACGATAAGAGTGTGGACTGTATCAGAACCCCTCAGTGGTACGGCACGATAAGAGTGTATACTGTATCAGAAACCCTCAATGGTACTGCACGATAAGAGCGTGAAATGTATCAGAACCCCTCACTGGTACGGTAATCCCTCACTGGTACGGCACGATAAGTGTGTGGACTGTATCAGAATCCCTCACTGGTAGGACACGATACGAGTGTATACTGTATCAGAACCCTTCACTGGTACGACACGATAAGAGTGTATACCGTATCAGAACCCCTCAGTGGTACTGCGCGATAAGAGCGTATACCGTATCAGAAACAATCAACGGTACGGCACGATAAGAGCGTGAACTGTATCAGAATCCCTTACTGGTACGGCACGATAAGAGTGTGGACTGTATCAGAATCCGTCACTGGTACGACACGATAAGAGTACGATAAGAGTGCGGACTGTATCAGAATCCCTCACTGGTACGACACGATAAGAGTGTCTACTGTAACAGAATCCCTCACTGGCACGACACGATAAGAGTGTGGACTGTATCAGAATCCCTCACTGGTACGACACGATAAGAGTGTGGACTGTATCAGAATCCCTCAATGGTACGGCACGATAAGAGTGTGGACTGTATCAGAATCCCTCACTGGTACGACACGATAAGAGTGTATACTGTATCAGAATCCCTCACTGGTACGGCACGATAAGAGTGTATACTGTATCTGAAACCCTCAATGGTACGGCACGATAAGAGTGTATACAGTATCAGAAACCTTCAATGGTACGGCACGATAAGAGCGTGAACTGTATCAGAATCCCTCACTGGTACTGGACGATAAGAGTTTGGACTGTATCAGAACCCCTCAGTGGTACGGCACGATAAGAGTGTATACTGTATCAGAAACCCTAAATAGTACGGCACGATAAGAGCTTGAACTGTCTCAGAACCCCTCACTGGTACGGCAATCCCTCACTGGTACGGCACGATAAGTGTGTGGACTGTATCAGAATTCCTCACTGGTACGACACGATAAAAGTGTAAACTGTATCAGAACCCCTCACTGGTACGACACGCTAAGAGTGTATACTGTATCAGAACCCCTCAATGGTACTGCACGATAAGAGTGTATACTGTATCTGAAACCCTCAATGGTACGGCACGATAAGAGTGTATACAGTATCAGAAACCCTCAATGGTACGGCACGATAAGAGCGTGAACTGTATCAGAATCCCTCACTGGTACGGGACGATAAGAGTGTGGACTGTATCAGAACACCTCAGTGGTACGGCACGATAAGAGTGTATACTGTATCAGAAACCCTAAATGGTACGGCACGATAAGGGCGTGAACTGTATCAGAACTCCTCACTGGTACGGCAATCCCTCACTGGTACGGCACGATAAGTGTGTGGACTGTATCAGAATCCCTCACTGGTACGACACGATAAAAGTGTATACTGTATCAGAACCCCTCACTGGTACGACATGCTAAGAGTGAATACTGTATCAGAACCCCTCAATGGTACTGCACGATAAGAGTGTGAACTGTATCAGAGTCCCTAGTTGCTACGACACGATGAGAGTGTAAACTGTATCAGAATCCCTCAATGGTACGGCACGATAATAGTTTGGACTGTATCAGAGTCACACAGTGGTATGGCACAATACGAGTAAGGAGTGTATCAGAGTCCCTAGTTGCTACGACACGATGAGAGTGTACACTGTATGAGAATTAATCAATGGTACGGCACGATAATAGTTTGGAGTGTACCAAAGTCCCTAGTTGGTACAACACAATAAGAGTGTGAACTGTATCAAAATCCCTCACTGGTACGGGCACGATTAGAGTGTGGATTGTATCAGAATCCTTCAATGGTACGGAACGACAAGAATGTTGACCGTATCAAAATACCTCGCTGTTACGCCTCACAGGTACGGCACGATAAGTGTGTGGAATCCCTCACTGGTACGATACGATGATAGTGTGGACTTTATCAGAATACCTCATTGGTACGGCACGACAAGAGTGTGGACCACATCAAAATCCCTCACTGTTACGCCTCCCACGTACGGCACGGTAAGTGTGTGTAATATATCAGAATCCCTCACTGGTACGGCATGATAAGAGTGTGGACCGTATCAGAATCCCTCACTGGTACGATACAATAGGAATGTGGACTATATCAGAATCCCTCACTGGTACAGCACGATCAGAGTGTGGACTGTATCAGAATCCAACACTGGTACCGCACGATAGGAGTGTGGACTGTATCAGGATCCCTCACTGGTATGGCGCGATACACATGCGGACTGAATCAGTATCCATCACTGGTACGACACGATAAGAGTATGGACTGTATCAGGGCCACTTAGTGGTACGGCACAATACGAGTATGGAGTGTATCAGAGTCTCTAGTTGCTACGACAGGATGAGAGTGTAAACTGTATCAGAATCCCTCAATGGTACTGCACGATAATAGTTTGGAGTGTACCAGAGTCCCTAGTTGGTACAACACAATAAGAGCGTAAACTGTATCAAAATCGAACGCCAAGAATGTTGACCGTATCAAAATCCCTCGCTGTTACGCCTCACAGGTACGGCACGATAAGTGTGTGGAATCCCTCACTGGTACGATACGATGATAGTGTGGACAGTATCAGAATACCTCACTGGTACGGCACGACAAGAGTGTGGACCACATCAAAATCCCTCAATGTTACGTCTCACACGTACGGCACGATACGTGTGTGGAATGTATCAGAATCCCTCACTGGTACGGTATGATAAGAGTGTGGACTGTATCAGAATCCCTCACTGGTACGACACGATAAAAGTGTATACTGTATCAGAACCCCTCACTGGTACGACACGCTAAGAGTGTATACTGTATCAGAACCCCTCAATGGTACTGCACGATAAGAGCGTATACTGTATCAGAAACCCTCAATGTTACGGCACGATAAGAGCGTGAACTGTATCAGAGTCCCTAGTTGCTACGACACGATGTGAGTGTAAACTGTATCAGAATCCCTCAATGGTACGGCACGATAATAGTTTGGACTGTATCAGAGTCACACAGTGGTATGGCACAATACGAGTGTGGAGTGTATCAGAGTCCCTAGTTGCTACGACACGATGAGAGTGTACACTGTATGAGAATCAAGCAATGGTACGGCACGATAATAGTTTGGAGTGTACCAAAGTCCCTAGTTGGTACAACACAATAAGAGTGTGAACTGTATCAAAATCCCTCACTGGTACGGGCACGATGAGTGTGTGGATTGTATCAGAATCCTTCAACGTTACGGAACGACAAGAATGTTGACCGTATCAAAATACCTCGCTGTTACGCCTCACAGGTACGGCACGATAAGTGTGTGGAATCCCTCACTGGTACGATACGATGATAGTGTGGACTTTATCAGAATACCTCACTGGTACGGCACGACAAGAGTGTGGACCACATCAAAATCCCTCACTGTTACGCCTCCCACGTACGGCACGGTAAGTGTGTGTAATATATCAGAATCCCTCACTGGTACGGCATGATAAGAGTGTGGACTGTATCAGAGTCCCTCACTGGTACGATACAATAGGAATGTGGACTATATCAGAATCCCTCACTGGTACAGCACGATCAGAGTGTGGACTGTATCAGAATCCAACACTGGTACCGCACGATAGGAGTGTGGACTGTATCAGGATCCCTCACAGGTATGGCGCGATACACATGCGGACTGAATCAGTATCCATCACTGGTACGACACGATAAGAGTATGGACTGTATCAGGGCCACTTAGTGGTACGGCACAATACGAGTATGGAGTGTATCAGAGTCTCTAGTTGCTACGACAGGATGAGAGTGTAAACTGTATCAGAATCCCTCAATGGTACTGCACGATAATAGTTTGGTGTGTACCAGAGTCCCTAGTTGGTACAACACAATAAGAGCGTGAACTGTATCAAAATCGAACGCCAAGAATGTTGACCGTATCAAAATCCCTCGCTGTTACGCCTCACAGGTACGGCACGATAAGTGTGTGGAATCCCTCACTGGTACGATACGATGATAGTGTGGACAGTATCAGAATACCTCACTGGTACGGCACGACAAGAGTGTGGACCACATCAAAATCCCTCAATGTTACGTCTCACACGTACGGCACGATACGTGTGTGGAATGTATCAGAATCCCTCACTGGTACGGTATGATAAGAGTGTGGACTGTATCAGAATCCCTCACTGGTACGACACGATAAAAGTGTATACTGTATCAGAACCCCTCACTGGTACGACACGCTAAGAGTGTATACTGTATCAGAACCCCTCAATGGTACTGCACGATAAGAGCGTATACTGTATCAGAAACCCTCAATGTTACGGCACGATAAGAGCGTGAACCTGTATCAGAGTCCCTAGTTGCTACGACACGATGTGAGTGTAAACTGTATCAGAATCCCTCAATGGTACGGCACGATAATAGTTTGGACTGTATCAGAGTCACACAGTGGTATGGCACAATACGAGTGTGGAGTGTATCAGAGTCCCTAGTTGCTACGACACGATGAGAGTGTACACTGTATGAGAATCAAGCAATGGTACGGCACGATAATAGTTTGGAGTGTACCAAAGTCCCTAGTTGGTACAACACAATAAGAGTGTGAACTGTATCAAAATCCCTCACTGGTACGGGCACGATGAGAGTGTTTATTGTATCAGAATCCTTCAACGTTACGGAACGACAAGAATGTTGACCGTATCAAAATACCTCACTGTTACGCCTCACAGGTACGGCACGATAAGTGTGTGGAATCCCTCACTGGTACGATACGATGATAGTGTGGACTTTATCAGAATACCTCACTGGTACGGCACGACAAGAGTATGGACCACATCAAAATCCCTCACTGTTAAGCCTCCTACGTACGGCACGGTAAGTGTGTGTAATATATCAGAATCCCTCACTGGTACGGCATGATAAGAGTGTGGACTGTATCAGAATCCCTCACTGGTACGATACAATAAGATTGTGGACTGTATCAGAATCCCTCACTGGTACAGCACGATCAGAGTGTGGACTGTATCAGAATCCAACACTGGTACGGCACGATAGGAGTGTGGACTGTATCAGGATCCCTCACTGGTACGTCGCGATACAAATGCGGACTGAATCAGTATCCATCACTGGTACGACACGATAAAAGTGTGGACTGTATCAGGGCCACTTAGTGGTACGGCACAATACGAGTATGGAGTGTATCAGAGTCTCTATTTCCTACGACAGGATGAGGGTGTAAACTGTATCAGAATCCCTCAATGGTACTGCACGATAATAGTTTGGAGTGTACCAGAGTCCCTAGTTGGTACAACACAATAAGAGCGTGAACTGTATCAAAATCCCTCACTGGTACGGGCACGATGAGAGTGTGGATTATATCAGAATCCTTTAATGGTACGGAACGACAAGAATGTTGACCGTATCAAAATTCCTCGCTGTTACGCCTCACAGGTACGGCACGATAAGTGTGTGGAATCCCTCACTGGTACGATACGATGATAGTGTGGACAGTATCAGAATACCTCACTGGTACGGCAAGACAAGAGTGTGGACCACATCAAAATCCCTCACTGTTACGTCTCACACGTACGGCACGATACGTGTGTGGAATGTATCAGAATCCCTCACTGGTACGGCATGATAAGAGTGTGGACTGTATCAGAATCCCTCACTGGTACGATACAATAAGAGTGTGGACAGTATTAGAATCCCCCTCTGGTACGGCACGATCAGAGGTCGGACTCTATCAGAATCCCTCACTGGTACAGCACGATCAGAGTGTGGACTGTATCAGAATCCCACACTGGTACGGCACGATAGGAGTGTGGACTGTATCAGGATCCCTCACTGGTACGACGCGATACAAATGCGGACTTTATCAGTATCCATCACTGGTACGGCACGATAAGAGTGTAGATTGTATCAGAATCCCTCAATGGTACAGCACGATAACAGTGTGTAATGTATCAGAATGCCTTACTGGCACGGCACGAAAGATGTGTGGACTGTATAAGAAGCCTTCACTGGCACGGCACGATAAACGTGTGTATTGTATCAGATTCCTTCACTGGTACGGCACGATAAGGGTTTGTAATATATCAGAATCCCTCACTGGCACGGTACGATAAACGTGTGGACTGTATCAGAATCTCTCACTGTTACGGCACGATAAGAGTGTGGATTGCATCACAATCCCTCATTGGTACGACACGATAAAAGTGTGGACTGTATCAGAATCCCTCACTGGCACGGTACGACAAACGTGTGGACTGTATCAGAATCTCTCACTGTTACGGCACGATAAGAGTGTGGATTGCATCACAATCCCTCACTGGTACGACACGATAAAAGTGTGGACTGTATCAGAATCCCCCACTGGTACGGCACGATAAGAATGTGTAATGTATCAGAATCCATAACTGGCACGGCACGATAGGAGTGTGGACTGTATCAGGATCCCTCACTGGTACGGCGCGATACAAATGCGGACTGTATCAGTATCCATCACTGGTTGGGCACGATAAGAGTGTAGATTGTACCAGAATCCCTCAATGGTACAGCACGATAACAGTGTGTAATGTATCAGAATGCCTCACTGGTACGACACGATAAAAGTGTGGACTGTATCAGAATCCCTCACTGGTACGGCACGATAAGAGTGTAGATTGTATCAGAATCCCTCAATGGTACAGCACGATAACAGTGTGTAATGTATCAGAATGCCTCACTGGCACGGCATGAAAGACGTGTGGACTGTATCAGAATCCTTCACTGGCACGGCACGATAAACGTGTGGACTGTATCAGAATCCTTCACTGGTACGGCACGATAAGAGTGTGGACTGTATCAGAATCCCTCACTGGTACGGCACGCTAAGAATGCGGAATGTATCAGAATCCCTCATTGGTACGGCACGATAAGAGTGTCGACTGTATCAAAACCCTCACTGGCACGGCACGATAAGAGTGTCGACTGTATCAAAACCATCATTGCTACGGCACGATAAGAATGCGGACTGTATCAGAATCCCTCACTGGTACGGCACGATACGAGTGCGGACTGTATCAGAATCCCTCACTGGTACGGCACGATAAGAGTGCGGACCGTATCAGAATCCCTCACTGGTACGGCACGATAAGAGTGTGGACTGTATCAGAATCCCTCACTGGTACGGCACGTGTTTTGTACTATTTAAATAAGTAATAATGATTTGCAACTATAAAGCAAAACTAATGGGACGGCACGTGTTTTGCGGAAAGCAAGATTGCCGTGTGTCCCTTTAATTCATATTTTCGTTTACAAGATGGTGTATGCTATGTGCCATTATTGTCGAGCCGCTTTAGATGGCGTATGATTTATCGAACTGCGAGGCACAGTCGGCACAATGGCGTATATAAGTCCGTATGTTCGGCTGTACATTAGAGAGGTGTTCAACTTATAACGTAACACTTGCATTTTGTACTTGATTCAAACATCTTGACATTCTCGCCGAATATGTTCATTTTAATGTCAAATCTAATGTTTCTTTCGATATAAAACATTATGACATGAACTAGTATATGATTTCTAATTTTGCTGCATTCGTTTCTTTGTAAAATGATAAAGAATGACATTTTGAAGCAAACGTCTTCAATTATAAAATGTAACGGCAAAATAAATTTAAAAACAAATACTTGTAATTTGTCGTTTAAGGTAATAGTAATCTGATATGTCCATGTGTGGACGTAAAAAAATGGAATATTTTTTATTTATTTGTCGGTTTTCACGATTTCAGCGACAATTAACCTGATTAACTTTGAAAATGATTAAATCTTTAAAAACTTCAAGTTCAGAACATCAACTGCAGGCATTGTTATGATGTCCTCCTCTATAGTCGTTACTTTCTTATAAGAAAGGAAATGAACATGTATATAACTTACGATTTAGGGACGAAATACACACATTTGCGAATAATGATGAAAAAATATAAACTTTGACCCAAATATACCTTTATATGGTATGTGATAACACAGCAACAATAACTATTCATTTTTTTCTCATAAAATATGAATAAAATGATGCTTATTTTGGTAAATTTATAAAATCATCGGTAACATACTAGCAAACTGTCCTATAATTTGTCAATTTCTTAAAATTTCGATAAAATTAGAACTTTTAATTCAACATATATATTTTTTACTTAAAATAAAACAACAATCATATTTAAATTTCAAACATAGTTTTAAACAATTACGATATGCATTTAGTGACATTATTTGGTTTTAGTTAAAACTCTACGGCAATAGAAACATATAGTTTCAAAATTGGAAACTAGTGGGTATTTAATTCAATATGTAATTTAAAGCGAACCGCGTGAACATGTAGATTAGTTTTAAATGCATATGTTCTAAATATGTTTTACAACATTAAAACACGCATGTTTTATGATAACCATTTCCGCTGAAAAAAGATCTTAAACAAAAGTGTTATAAGTTGAACACCTCTCGTATTAAACATTTCCTCTTTTTTTCTTACAACAATATTTTCAAAACTATAAGAGATACAACTTCCAAATTTGGTCAGTGAGTGTATCAGAAGATATAACACACCTATATTTTACTACACATATAATACACCCATATGTGCCCAATGACCTTGCCAGGTAGGTTTAAAATACTGAACAATTTATTCGAAAAACAAAATGTTAAACATTTACTTAATAGTATTTTAAAACATTTACATAACATTATCTTAAAACTATAATCGATACAAAGTTGGTCAGTGTGTGTATTTGGACATATAGTATAAATATAACACACCCATATGTGTCCATAAAAAGCTGCGTTATTAGGTCCGTACATATTATGGTGTGACTTTGTAGTACCGCCGCCTGTTAGGGCACGCACTGGTCAGGGTTATTCGGCCCATAAATGGTGTGTTGTGTGCTGATAATGCCACCACTCGTTAGAGAACACTAATTCGGTTTATTTAGGTCCGTAAATGGCGGGTGCTGGGTTTATAGTATCGTCGTCCATGAGTCTGGGTTATTAATGCCGTAACTGAAATGTTACGGGTCGATAGGACTACCGCCAATAAGGGCCCACATTAATCTGTGTAATTAGGTCCGTAAAGTGTGTGTTATGGGTTTAAAGTACCACCGTCATTTAGGGTATACAAGCATCTAGGTTATTAGGTCCGTAAATGGTGTGGTATGGACTTATAGTACCGCCATTCGTTAGTCTACCGATGGTTCTGGGCTATCATGTCCGTAAATGGTGTGTTGAAGCTTTGTTGTACCGCTGTCCGTAAGGGCCGACGTGAGTCTCGTTTTCAGAACCGCCGACATTTAGGGCACACAGAAGCCTGGGTTATTAGGGCCGTCCATGGTGTGATGTGGGTTTATAGTACCGCCGACCGTTAGGGCACGCAGGAGCCTGGGTTATTAGGGCCGTCAATGGTGTGATGTGGGTTTATAGTACCGCCGACCGTTCGATCACACAGGACCCTGGGTTATTAGGGCCGTCAATGGTGTGTTGTGGTTTTATAGTACCGACGGCCGTTAGGGTACACTGGAGTCTGTGTTATTAGGGCCGTCAATGGTGTGTTGTGGGTTTATAGTGCCGACGGCCGTTAGGGTACACTGGAGTCTGGGTCATTAGGGCCGTCAATGGTGTGTTGTGGGTTTATAGTGCCGACGGCCGTTAGGGTACACTGGAGTCTGGGTTATTAGGTCCGTCAATGGTGTGTTGTGGGTTTATAGTGCCGACGGCCGTTAGGGTACACTGGAGTCTGTGTTATTAGGGCCGTCAATGGTGTGTTGTGGGTTTATAGTGCCGACGGCCGTTAGGGTACACTGGAGTCTGGGTCATTAGGGCCGTCAATGGTGTGTTGTGGGTTTATAGTGCCGACGGCCGTTAGGGTACACTGGAGTCTGGGTTATTAGGTCCGTCAATGGTGTGTTGTGGGTTTATAGTGCCGACGGCCGTTAGGGTACACTGGAGTCTGTGTTATTAGGGCCGTCAATGGTGTGTTGTGTATTCATGCAGAATAAGATGATTTTGAAATAATTTATCATTCTGAAATACCTATTTAAATAATGTTCTGGCTATATGCCGACATTTCGGATGCTCGTCAAAGTAAAATATGTTTTAAATTAATAATAAAAGTGGGACACGACAATCTTAAACTTGAAGCATTTAAGTATCGTCTCGATGTAGGTGTCCATTATCTTTTTGACTTTATACCCGTTTGCTTATAATTAAATTAAATGTAGATGTTTCATCAAGTGTAATTTAAAGCGAACCGCGTGAACTTGTAGATTATATTTAAATGCATATGTTCTGAATAATAGTTTCACAACATTAAATCACGTATGTTTTATGATAACCATTTCCGCCGGAAAAAAAATCTTAAACAAAAGTGTTACGTTATAAGTTAAACACCTCTCGTATTAAACATTTCCTCTTTTTTCACAACAATATTTTCAAAACTATAAGTGATACAACTTCCAAATGTTGTCAGAGAGTGTATTAGAAGATATAACACATCTATATTTTACTACACTTATAAAACACCCATATGTGCACTATGACCTTGCCAGTTAGGTTTAAAGTACTGAACAATTTACTGAAAACAAGATGTTAAGCATTTATTTAATAGTATATTAAAGCATTTACCTGACAGTATCTTAAAACTATAATCGATACACATTTCAAAATTGGTCAGTTTATAGAGTATAAATATAACACACCCATATGTGTCCATGGTGTGATGTGGGTTTATAGTACCGCCGACCGTTCGGTCACACAGGAGCCTGGGTTATTAGGGACGTCAATGGCGTATTTGGTGTGTTTGTGGGTTTATAGTACCGACGACCGTTAGGGCACACAGGAGCCTGGGTTATTAGGGCCGTCAATGGTGTGTTGTGGGTTTATAGTACCGCCGACCGTTAGAGTACATTGGAGTCTGGGTTATTAGGGCCGTCAATCACTTGACTTGAAACCGGAGGAATAGATGTGTTGTGGGTTTATAGTACCGACGACCGTTAGGGTACACTAGAGTCTGGGTTATTAGGGCCGTCAGTGGTGTGTTGTGGGTTTATAATACCGACGACCGTTAAGGCACACTGGAGCCTGGGTTATTAGGGCCGTCAATGGTGTGTTGTGGGTTTATAGTACTGACGGCCGTTAGGGTACACTGGAGTCTGGGTTATTAGGGCCGTCAATGGTGTGTTGTGGGTTTATAGTACCGACGGCCGTTAGGGTACACTGGAGTCAGGGTCATTAGGGCCGTCAATGGTGTGTTGTGGGTTTATAGTGCCGACGGCCTTTAGGGTACACTGGAGTCTGGGTTATTAGGTCCGTCAATGGTGTGTTGTGGGTTTATAGTGCCGACGGCCGTTAGGGTTCACTGGAGTCTGGGTTATTAGGGCCGTCAATGGTGTGTTGTGGGTTTATAGTGCCGACGGCCGTTAGGGTACACTGGAGTCTGGGTTATTAGGGCCGTCAATGGTGTGTTGTGGCTTTATAGTACCGACGGCCGTTAGGGTACACTGGAGTCTGGGTCATTAGGGCCGTCAATGGTGTGTTGTGGGTTTATAGTGCCGACGGCCGTTAGGGTACACTGGAGTCTGGGTTATTAGGTCCGTCAATGGTGTATTGTGGGTTTATAGTGCCGACGGCCGTTAGGGTACACTGGAGTCTGGGTTATTAGGGCCATCAATGGTGTGTTGAAGCATTTAAGTATCTTCTCGAAGTAGGTGTCCATTATCTTTTTGATTTTACACCCGTTTGCTTATAATTAAATTAAATGTAGATGTTTCATTTTTTCTTCTTATTAACTTCATCAATGCAAATTATTTAGAAAATCTATCATGCATCGCGAAATTAAAAAAATATCAATATTGATATGTGTCCCTTTAAATTACAGAACAAACTTACTTAATTGCAATAAATGGCGAGTGGTGAGAGGGACGTCTTCATTCATCTCTAAATGACATTCTGTTACTCATAATTCTCTCTCCATATTTAGGGTGCTTCTGTAGCACACTGATTAAAGCATCGGACTCCTGGTCGAGAGGTCGTTGGTTCGATACTTGCATGACCATGCTATTCATCATTGAGCAAGATAATCCATCCACATTGCTAAGTACTGATTCTACACAGGAAGCCATCGAGAGTGATTACTATTTAACATCAGTTGCAAGAACGTGTTTCGTAATCGATGTAAAATAAATAGTTATAAACTTGAACATAGATACAGACCTCTGCACCGCATGGGCTTGCACCCTGGGGGAGGCATGTCGGATGGAAAACTTCATTCTTCATATCACTCTCCTCTGTCTCACATGTAACTGTCCAAATATAACTTATAATATGATTTAACGAGACATAAACGAATTTAATTGATTTACTCTCCCTCAGGCACATCGAAATGAAGTTAGGAAGTTTCTTTCAAAATAGCGCAGTGACGGCAGAACTGATTTGAACTAAAATACAATCGATCTTTCCTGAATATTAGTGATATTTGCTTGCCTTATATATATATTTGTATTTTATTATTACATATATCAAATACGCCAACTGTTTTCTGCCCAAGCCTCTTTGATAATGTAAACCAGTGTTCTGCAAGTCTTGAACGAAGCAAACTGTTTTTATTGTTGTTTTTATTGTTGTTTTACAAGTGCCTGTGAACTGATTAGCGTTTATTTCATGAATATATGGAGCTTCTGCTGAAATTATGTACATGTGACACATGTAAGAGTGCGTTTGTTATTTATTATCATCTAATATATTTACATATATAATCTACATTGATATATTTACAGTTAATACATTCTTATAGGTTATTAAATTCTACTTCAGACACACAAGTCACCATGTATCCGTTACCGGACTATTTTCCTGCCATGTCGGTACGGCTGTCACGTGTGTTGGACGAGATTGGTCTCAGTCGCCATATAGTGATGAGGAGGAGAAACACATTTCAACGGATGGAGACTATGCGCACATTATTTATTAACCTGTTCATAGGGAGCGGTTCTACACATAATTTCGGCAGTCAGAGTGAAGGTACTACAACAATTGGACTGAATTCTGATGAAGATACACTATTTTGTTTAGATGATATCAATGTGATTCAGAACTGGCGGGAGTGGGAGCCTGGGAAGTCGGACCTGATGATGATACAAGACGAGACTACAGCACCGGGCTACTGTAGACTACATCAACTTAGACCAGACGTACCGTTACCAGTGGACTATTTACCTGACAATACATATTTTACTTACGATAGACTTAACCGTGTAATCATGAAAAACACGTTTATACACGATGTCAGTATGGTTAATGTCAATAATGACATACGTGGTCCAGCAATAACAGAGAAATACACCGAACGTCATGGACCAGCACACACGACAATGGGCGTAGATGGCTTTAAGGATAAGGATGATGTGTATGCATACAAATGTAAGACATTTCCAAATATGGCTCATCCATGGTTAATAAAACATCGTCAATCACAATGGCCGAGTCGTGCAATGTTACAATTTGCCAGGAACAGTGGTTGTTTTCTTGTACCGGTCGGTCATCGTAAAAGTGAAGATGAATGCGCCGAATGGAGGATATCCCTGTCCTTATCGGAAAGATGTCTGATGTACAGTATGAATATTACTCAAATTAAATGCTACGTTGTACTGAAATTGATAATGAAATCGCTTATTATACCGAGTGTAGGTGAAAGTATCTCTAGTTTCCATTGTAAGACAGTCTTATTCTGGTGTATAGAAAGTACGACGTCTGCCTTTTGGACAGAAAACAATCTATTAAGTTGTATTATACATTGCTTACACATACTACGGTTATGGATAGAACGGGGTTATTGTCCACAATATTTCATTCCTGAGGAAAATCTATTTGCTGGAAAAGTGAATGTGTATAAGAGAGATAAGTTGAACAAAATCATCAAAGAACTAATTTTTAGCCAAGGAAGGTTTCTATTGAAATTAAAGATGGATAATATTGGAGAGCGAATACTCCTAAACTGTTCATTATATCCCGGTAACATATTAATTATCCCAGATTCGTACAGTTTAAATTGTAGTATTGCTGGCGATTTATGGTTTAATAAATACATTTGTTATAGTTACCATTTAATGAGCATATTGAACAAAGTGAACGCTTCTGGTAATCCAGTTACACAAATGCGAAACATTATCAGCACAATACTGAACACATGGGTTAGGCATGGTAACACCATACAGCAACGGGTAGCTAGGCACTTCACACAGTTTCTAAGTACAACCTTTGGGTCCATGGTGGCTTCGTTGAGTATAAACAATGGTGGTGAAGTACTACGGAACTCATTACCCTGGTTTGCATGTGGAATTGACTCAGATGTGTCATCAAGCAGACTAAAGTTGGCGTCTGTGTTGTATTGTACAGGAGATATGGCAGGTAGTGCCCGTGTGCTTAGGGATATAGAGGAACGATTTGGTGTCCGTCCTGTTATAAATATATGTAACTGTTATACATTTCCTGGCCACGGATCTTTGAAGCTCGAGCTATTTCGTGAAAACGTACTGTTAGATGAATCAGTAGGTAGGAAATCTATAGCACTGTGTGTCAGATTCATACGCAGTGAAATCTACTGTGCTCCACCTGCTATGCAACATGAAATGTTCAGATCTATCGGTGACGATGTACACTATCGAGGCATAATTGATTACTGGATGGACTGGGCCGTGGTGGACTCCCTACCCTATCTGTATTATTTACAATACATGACATACCGTCAGCTAGGTAGACATGAGTACCAATATCGAGCTAAGTTTAACCTTATATACTGCATCAATAATGAACCTAACCTAGGTCACAGAGAAACAGCCATGAATTTACTAGGTACTATCTGGCAGCTGGAGGGAAACATGAATTACGCGTTTGATTGTTATAGATGTTCTCTGGGCATTAGACCAAGAAATAATGCCGCAAATTGGCATATGGGTCAATTGTTGTCCCAGATTGTTAATGCGGTTCAGTAAAACGTACAAGTGTAATCCAGTGTAGTAACCTGGGATGAACAAATAGAGGATAGACACTGTTGTCACCATAACAGTTAATTTATTATCAAATACATAAGATTAGACATGCAAATGCATACAACACATAGGCTATTTTAGAAATGAATAAGATTAAAAACAAGAGCTGTCACAGCAGAACAGCACAGCTTGACTATCGGCTTGTCCGAGAACAAAAACCCGACATCCACCACAGAAAAACAAGAGGCATATCTCATCTTTAAAGGTGAAGCAGCAGCGATATACTCTGTGATGTATCACAACGATTTGAACCAATAAGAAAACGGTCATATTACGAAAATAAGGGGCGGGGTGAGGGTGGTGCTTGCTATGGAAAAAGATGTCATGCGCACTCTTTCAGGTTTTTCACGGGGAGCGTTTTGGCATCCTATGTTTAACTGACAAATAATGACGTTTTCTTGTCTAAAGGGCCTAAAAGTAATGAATGAGCAAACATATGAACTCTACAAGGAAAATCTTTTTGCACAGTGATATGTGCCATCGTGTGTTTCATACAAGGGTTAATTTAAACAGTTTGTGCCAGACAAAAAATCTATTGTGATATCAACTTTTAAATCTCAACTACACGACGCCATCACCATAGTTTGTTGAAAGACTTATGATTTTGATTTTTTTTAAATTATTTAAGAAAAAGCTTGGTGTACCCATTTTAAGTGTATGTAGAATATTTTGTGCAAAGCAGATTATAACTCAAAATGTCTTAATGTTATGTTATATATATTTACTGTATTACTTGTATATTTATATCTAATAAACACAATAGCACAATGGAACAGAACATTTCATATGCTGACTGTGCAGTAAATAATAATAAAAACACTTATTACACACGAGAAACTCTCATCAGATGGGACACAATATGTATTCACATCAGCTGATCTGTGAAACATAATGTTTATTCGCACAGATGCTGCATCAAACTGAGATCCACAGTTGATACATCAATCAGAGATCCACAGTTGATGAACCAATCAGAGAGTCACAGTTGATGAACCAATCAGAGATCCACAGTTGATGAACCAATCAGAGATCCACAGTTGATGAACATGTACTCGCATTAGCTGATCTATGAGACACAAGATATACTCACATCAGCTGATCTGTGAGACATAGTATGTACTCGCATCAGCTGATCAGTGAGAAATAATATGTATCTAATCAGCTGATCCGTAAGACATAAGATGTACTCACATCACCTGATCTATGAGATGCAAGATGTACTCGCATCACCTGATCTATGAGACGCAAGATGTACTTGCATCACCGGATCTATGAGACGCAAGATGTACTCGCATCACCTGATCTGTGATACATAAAATGTACTTGCATCAGCTGATCTATGACACATAAGATGGGCTCACATCAGCTGAACTGTGATACATAAAATGTACTTGCATCAGCTGATCTTTGACACATAAGATTGGCTCATATCAGCTGATCTGTGAGACATAATACCTTAGGACTACTCGTATAAACACAGACAATTGTTAAGGTTAATAACTCATATAGTCTAATACATACCGAATACTTGTATTGAACAATTGACTGATCAAACAGCACTTATCCGCTGATGATAACAATAAAAACAATAAAGAAAAAACGTAAAACAGATTTGCTCAAGTAAGATGATCTTAAAGGGACACATGGCAATCTTAAAGTAAATAAAATGGAATGCAATTTGGAATTTGTCCCTTTTTTGTAATTATACCTTCGCCTTAAATATATTACTTGTGCAATAATATGAACACGCATCAGCTGATATGTAAGACGTAAGATGTACTAGCATCAGCTGATCTGTAAGACGTAAAGACTCGCATCAGCTGATATGTAAGACATAATATGTACTCGCATCAGCTGATATTTAAGACATAATATGTACTCGCATCAGCTGACATGTAAGATGTAATATGTACTCGCATCAGCTGATATGTAAGACGTAAGATGTACTCGCATCAGCTGATATGTAAGACGTAAGATGTACTCGCATCAGCTGATATGTAAGACGTAAGATGTACTCGCATCAGCTGATATGTAAGACGTAATATGTACTCGCATCAGCTGACATGTAAGACATAATATGTACTCACATCAGCTGATATGCAAGACGTAAGATGTACTCGCATCAGCTGATATGCAAGACGAAAGATGTACTCGCATCAGCTGATATGCAAGACATAAGATGTACTCGCATCAGCTGATATGCAAGACATCATATGTACTGGCATCAGCTGATATGCAAGACATAATATGTACACGCATCAGCTGATCTGTAAGACATAATATGTACTCGCATCAGCTGATATTTAAGACATAATATGTACTCGCATCAGCTGATATTTAAGACATATGTACTCACATCAGCTGACATGTAAGACATAATATGTACTCGCATCAGCTGACATGTAAGACATTATATGTACTCGCATCAGCTGACATGTAAGACATAACATGTACTCGCATCAGCTGACAGGTAAGACATAATATGTACTCGCATCAGCTGATATTTAAGACATAATATGTACTCGCATCAGCTGACATGTAAGACATAACATGTACTCGCATCAGCTGACAGGTAAGACATAATATGTACTCGCATCAGCTGATATTTAAGACATAACATGTACTCAAATCAGCTGATGTGCAAGAGATAATATGTACTCGTATCAGCTGATATTTAAGACATAATATGTACTCGCATCAGCTGATATGTAAGACATAATATGTACTCGAATCAGCTGATATGTAAGACATAATATGTACTCGCATCAGCTGATATTTAAGACATAATATGTACTCGCATCAGCTGACATGTAAGACATAACATGTACTCGCATCAGCTGACATGTAAGACATAACATGTACTCGCATCAGCTGACAGGTAAGACATAATATGTACTCGCATCAGCTGATATGTAAGACATAACATGTACTCAAATCAGCTGATGTGCAAGAGATAATATGTACTCGTATCAGCTGATATTTAAGACATAATATGTACTCGCATCAGCTGATATGTAAGACATAATATGTACTCGAATCAGCTGATATGTAAGACGTCATATGTACTCGCATCAGCTGATATGTAAGACGTAAGATGTACTCGCATCAGTGGATGTCCAAGACATCATATGTCTTGCATCAGCTGATGTGCAAGACGTAATATGTACTCGCATCAGCTGATATGCAAGACGTAAGATGTACTTGCATCAGCTGATATGCAAGACATCATATGTACTGGCATCAGCTGATATGCAAGACATAATATGTACTCGCATCAGCTGATATTTAAGACATAATATGTACTCGCATCAGCTGACATGTAAGACATAACATGTACTCGCATCAGCTGACAGGTAAGACATAATATGTACTCGCATCAGCTGATATGTAAGACATAACATGTACTCAAATCAGCTGATGTGCAAGAGATAATATGTACTCGTATCAGCTGATATTTAAGACATAATATGTACTCGCATCAGCTGATATGTAAGACATAATATGTACTCGAATCAGCTGATATGTAAGACGTCATATGTACTCGCATCAGCTGATATGTAAGACGTAAGATGTACTCGCATCAGTGGATGTCCAAGACATCATATGTCTTGCATCAGCTGATGTGCAAGACGTAATATGTACTCGCATCAGCTGATATGCAAGACGTAAGATGTACTTGCATCAGCTGATATGCAAGACATCATATGTACTGGCATCAGCTGATATGCAAGACATCATATGTACTCCCATCAGCTGATATGTAAGACATAAGATGTACTCGCATCAGCTGATATGAAAGACATCATATGTACTCGCATCAGCTGATATGTAAGACATAAGATGTACTCGCATCAGCTGATATGCAAGACATCGTATGTACTCGCATCAGATGATATGCAAGACATCATATGTACTCGCATCAGCTGATATGTAAGACATAAGATGTACTCGTATCAGCTGATATGCAAGACATCATATGTACTCTCATCAGCAGATATGCAAGACATAATATGTACTGGCATCAGCTAATATGCAAGACATAATATGTACTGGCATCAGCTGATATGTAAGACATCATATGTACTCGTATCAGCTGATATGCAAGACA
Source organism: Cyrtodaria siliqua (assembly GCA_037043455.1). NCBI lineage: Eukaryota > Metazoa > Mollusca > Bivalvia > Adapedonta > Hiatellidae > Cyrtodaria > Cyrtodaria siliqua. Next base: position 51,135 of record JAWPHD010005185.1, read on the forward strand.
TAATATGTACTCGCATCAGCAGATATGTAAGACATAAGATGTACTCGTATCAGCTGATATGCAAGACATCATATGTACTCCCATCAGCAGATATGCAAGACATAATATGTACTGGCATCAGCTGATATGTAAGACATCATATGTACTCGCATCAGCTGATATGCAAGACATCATATGTACTCGTATCAGCTGATATGTAAGACATAAGATGTACTCGCATCAGCTGATATGTAAGACGTAAGATGTATTCGCATCAGCTAATATGCAAGACATAATATGTACTGGCATCAGCTGATATGCAAGACATAATATGTACTCGTATCAGCTAATATATGACATAATATGTACTGGCATCAGCTGATATGCAAGACGTAATATGTATTCGCATCAGCTGATATGCAAGACATCATATGAACTCGCATCAGCTGATATGCAAGACGTAAGATGTACTAGCATCAGCTGATATGCAAGACGTAAGATGACTTGCATCAGCTGATATGCAAGACGTAAGATGTACTCGCATCAGCTGATATGCAAGACGTAAGATGTACTCGCATCAGCTGATAGGCCAGATGTAAGATGTACTCGCATCAGCTGATATGCAAGAATAAGATGTACTCGCATCAGCTGATATCCAGCTGATATGCAATACGCAAGATGTACTCGCATCAGCTGATATGCAAGACATAATATGTACTCGCATCAGCTGATATGTAAGATGTACTCGCATCAGCTGATATGTAAGACGCAAAATGTACTCCCATCAGCTAATATGCAAGACATAATATGTACTCGCATCAGCTGATATGCAAGATACGTAAGATGTATTCACATCAGCTGATTTGCCAGACGTAAGATGTACTCGCATCAGCTGATATGCAAGACATAAGATGTACTCGCATCAGCTGATATGCAAGACATAAGATGTACTAGCATCAGCTGATATGTAAGATGTACTCGCATCAGCTAATATGTAAGATGTACTCGCATCAGCTGATATGCAAGACATAAGATGTACTAGCATCAGCTGATATGTAAGATGTACTCGCATCAGCTAATATGTAAGATGTACTCGCATCAGCTGATATGCAAGACATAATATGTACTCGCATCAGCTGATATGTAAGACGCAAGATGTACTCCCATCAGCTAATATGCAAGACATAATATGTACTGGCATCAGCTGATATGCAAAGACATCATATGTACTCGCATCAGCTAATATGTAAGACATAATATGTACTCGCATCAGCTGATATGTAAGATGTACTCGCATCAGCTGATATGTAAGACGCAAAATGTACTCCCATCAGCTAATATGCAAGACATAATATGTACTGGCATCAGCTGATATGCAAGACATCATATGTACTCGCATCAGCTAATATGTAAGATACGTAAGATGTACTCACATCAGCTGATATGTAAGATGTACTCGCATCAGCTGATATGTAAGATGTACTCACATCAGCTGATATGTAAGACATAATATGTACTCGAATCAGCTGATATGTAAGACGTCATATGTACTCGCATCAGCTGATATGTAAGACGTAAGATGTACTCGCATCAGTGGATGTCCAAGACATCATATGTCTTGCATCAGCTGATGTGCAAGACGTAATATGTACTCGCATCAGCTGATATGCAAGACGTAAGATGTACTTGCATCAGCTGATATGCAAGACATCATATGTACTGGCATCAGCTGATATGCAAGACATCATATGTACTCCCATCAGCTGATATGTAAGACATAAGATGTACTCGCATCAGCTGATATGAAAGACATCATATGTACTCGCATCAGCTGATATGTAAGACATAAGATGTACTCGCATCAGCTGATATGCAAGACATCGTATGTACTCGCATCAGATGATATGCAAGACATCATATGTACTCGCATCAGCTGATATGTAAGACATAAGATGTACTCGTATCAGCTGATATGCAAGACATCATATGTACTCTCATCAGCAGATATGCAAGACATAATATGTACTGGCATCAGCTAATATGCAAGACATAATATGTACTGGCATCAGCTGATATGTAAGACATCATATGTACTCGTATCAGCTGATATGCAAGACATAATATGTACTCGCATCAGCAGATATGTAAGACATAAGATGTACTCGTATCAGCTGATATGCAAGACATCATATGTACTCCCATCAGCAGATATGCAAGACATAATATGTACTGGCATCAGCTGATATGTAAGACATCATATGTACTCGCATCAGCTGATATGCAAGACATCATATGTACTCGTATCAGCTGATATGTAAGACATAAGATGTACTCGCATCAGCTGATATGTAAGACGTAAGATGTATTCGCATCAGCTAATATGCAAGACATAATATGTACTGGCATCAGCTGATATGCAAGACATAATATGTACTCGTATCAGCTAATATATGACATAATATGTACTGGCATCAGCTGATATGCAAGACGTAATATGTATTCGCATCAGCTGATATGCAAGACATCATATGAACTCTCATCAGCTGATATGCAAGACGTAAGATGTACTAGCATCAGCTGATATGCAAGACGTAAGATGACTTGCATCAGCTGATATGCAAGACGTAAGATGTACTCGCATCAGCTGATATGCAAGACGTAAGATGTACTCGCATCAGCTGATATGCAAGAATAAGATGTACTCGCATCAGCTGATATCCAGCTGATATGCAATACGCAAGATGTACTCGCATCAGCTGATATGCAAGACATAATATGTACTCGCATCAGCTGATATGTAAGATGTACTCGCATCAGCTGATATGTAAGACGCAAAATGTACTCCCATCAGCTAATATGCAAGACATAATATGTACTCGCATCAGCTGATATGCAAGATACGTAAGATGTATTCACATCAGCTGATTTGCCAGACGTAAGATGTACTCGCATCAGCTGATATGCAAGACATAAGATGTACTCGCATCAGCTGATATGCAAGACATAAGATGTACTAGCATCAGCTGATATGTAAGATGTACTCGCATCAGCTAATATGTAAGATGTACTCGCATCAGCTGATATGCAAGACATAAGATGTACTAGCATCAGCTGATATGTAAGATGTACTCGCATCAGCTAATATGTAAGATGTACTCGCATCAGCTGATATGCAAGACATAATATGTACTCGCATCAGCTGATATGTAAGACGCAAGATGTACTCCCATCAGCTAATATGCAAGACATAATATGTACTGGCATCAGCTGATATGCAAAGACATCATATGTACTCGCATCAGCTAATATGTAAGACATAATATGTACTCGCATCAGCTGATATGTAAGATGTACTCGCATCAGCTGATATGTAAGACGCAAAATGTACTCCCATCAGCTAATATGCAAGACATAATATGTACTGGCATCAGCTGATATGCAAGACATCATATGTACTCGCATCAGCTAATATGTAAGATACGTAAGATGTACCCACATCAGCTGATATGTAAGATGTACTCACATCAGCTGATATGTAAGATGTACTCACATCAGCTGATATGTAAGATGTACCCACATCAGCTGATATGTAAGATGTACTCGCATCAGCTGATATGTAAGATGTACTCGCATCAGCTAATATGTAAGATGTACTCGCATCAGCTGATATGCAAGACATAAGATGTACTAGCATCAGCTGATATGTAAGATGTACTCGCATCAGCTAATATGTAAGATGTACTCGCATCAGCTGATATGCAAGACATAATATGTACTCGCATCAGCTGATATGTAAGACGCAAGATGTACTCCCATCAGCTAATATGCAAGACATAATATGTACTGGCATCAGCTGATATGCAAAGACATCATATGTACTCGCATCAGCTAATATGTAAGACATAATATGTACTCGCATCAGCTGATATGTAAGATGTACTCGCATCAGCTGATATGTAAGACGCAAAATGTACTCCCATCAGCTAATTAACAAGACATAATATGTACTAGCATCAGCTGATATGTAAGATGTACTCGCATCAGCTGATATGCAAGACATAATATGTACTCGCATCAGCTGATATGTAAGACGCAAGATGTACTCGCATCAGCTAATATGCAAGACATAATATGTACTGGCATCAGCTGATATGCAACAATAATAAGTACTCGCATCAGCTAATATGTAAGACATAATATGTACTGGCATCAGCTGATATGCAACAATAATAAGTACTCCCATCAGCTAATATGTAAGACATAATATGTACTCGTATCAGCTGATATGCAACAATAATAAGTACTCGGATCAGCTAATATGTAAGACATAATATGTACTGGCATCAGCTGATATGCAAGACATCATATGAACTCGCATCAGCTGATATGTAAGACATAATATGTACTCGCTTCAGCTGACATGTAAGACATCAGATGTACTCGCATCAGTTGATATGTTAGATGTAAGATGTACTGGCATCAGCTAATATGCAAGACATAATATGTACTGGCATCAGCTGATATGTAAGATGTAAGATGTACTGGCATCAGCTAATATGCAAGACATAATATGTACTGGCATCAGCTGATATGCAAGACATCATATGTACTCGCATCAGCTGATATGCAAGACATCATATGTACTCGCATCAGCTGATATGTAAGACGCAAGATGTACTCCCATCAGCTAATATGCAAGATATAATATGTACTGGCATCAGCTGATATGTAAGACATAATATATTCTGGCATCAGCTGATATGCAAGACATCATATGTACTCGCATCAGCTGATATGTAAGACGCAAGATGTACTCCCATCAGCTAATATGCAAGATATAATATGTACTGGCATCAGCTGATATGTAAGACATAATATGTTCTGGCATCAGCTGATATGCAAGACATCATATGTACTAGCATCAGCTGATATGTAAGATGTACTCGCATCAGCTGATATGCTAGACATAATATGTACTCGCATCAGCTGATATGTAAGATGTACTCGCATCAGCTGATATGTAAGACGCAACATGTACTCCCATCAGCTAATATGCAAGATATATTTGCTCAAGTAAGATGATCTTAAAGGGACACATGGCAATCTTAAAGTAAATAAAATGGAATGCAATTTGGAATTTGTCCCTTTTTTGTAATTATACCTTCGCCTTAAATATATTACTTGTGCAATAATATGAACACGCATCAGCTGATATGTAAGACGTAAGATGTACTGGCATCAGCTGATCTGTAAGACGTAAAGACTCGCATCAGCTGATATGTAAGACATAATATGTACTCGCATCAGCTGATATTTAAGACATAATATGTACTCGCATCAGCTGACATGTAAGACGTAATATGTACTCGCATCAGCTGATATGTAAGACGTAAGATGTACTCGCATCAGCTGATATGTAAGACGTAAGATGTACTCGCATCAGCTGATATATAAGACGTAATATGTACTCGCATCAGCTGATATGCAAGACGTAAGATGTACTTGCATCAGCTGATATGCAAGACGTCATATGTACTCGCATCAGCTAATATGCAAGACATAATATGTTCTGGCATCAGCTGATATGCAAGACATCATATGTACTCGCATCAACTGATATGCAAGACGTAATATATACTCGCATCAGCTGATATGCAAACATCATATGTACTCGCATCAGCTAATATGCAAGACGTAATATGTACTCGCATCAGCTGATATGCAAGACGTAAGATGTACTCGCATCAGCTGATATGCAAGACATAAGATGTACTCGCATCAGCTGATATGCAAGACATAATATGTACTCGCATCAGCTGATATGTAAGACATAATATGTACTCGCTTCAGTTGATATGTAAGACGTAAGATGTACTCGCATCAGCTAATATGCAAGACATAACATGTACTCGCATCAGCTGATATGCAAGACATCATATGTACTTGCATCAGCTGATATGCAAGACATCATATGTACTGGCATCAGCTGATATGCAAGACATAATATGTACTCGCATCAGCTGATATGCAAGATATAATATGTACTCGCATCAGCTGATATGCAAGACGTAAGATGTACTAGCATCAGCTGATATGCAAGACATAAGATGTACTCGCATCAGCTGATATGCAAGACATATGTACTCGCATCAGCTGATATGTAAGATGTACTCGCATCAGCTGATATGCAAGACATAAGATGTACTCGCATCAGCTGATATGTAAGATGCAAGATGTACTCGCATCAGCTAATATGCAAGACATAATATGTACTGGCATCAGCTGATATGTAAGACGTAAGATGTACTCGCATCAGCTAATATGCAAGACATAATATGTACTCGCATCAGCTGATATGCAAAACATAATATGTACTCTCATCAGCTGATATGTAAGATGTACTCGCATCAGCTGATATGCAAGACGCAAAATGTACTCGCATCAGCAGATATGCAAGAAATAATATGTACTCACATCAGCTGATATGTAAGATGTACTCGCATCAGCTGATATGCAAGACATAAGATGAACTTGCATCAGCTGATATGTAAGACGCAAAATGTACTTGCATCAGCGGATATGCAAGACAAAATATGTACTCGCATCAGCTGATATGCAAGACATAAGATGTACTCGCATCAGCTGATATGTAAGACGCAAAATGTACTCGCATCAGCGGATATGCAAGACATAATATGTACTCGCATCAGCTGATATGTAAGATGTACTCGCATCAGCTGATATGCAAGACATAAGATGTACTCGCATCAGCTGATATGTAAGACGCAAGATGTACTCCCATCAGCTAATATGTACTCGCATCAGAAGATCTGTGAGACATAAGATGTACTCGTATTACCTGATCTGTGAGGCATAAGATGTACTCGCATCATGTGATATGATAGACGTACGATATACTCCTCTCACCTGATCTGTGAGACATAATACCTTATAAACACAGACATTTTAAAGGTTTATAAATAATTCAAAATTGTTTTGTTTCTGTTGAAGAGAGCTAAGTAAGTCGGAAACAAACAATAAGAAACAAACAGTAAAACACGTATAGCCACAATACATACTGAATCCTTGTACTGAACATGTGATTGATCAAACAGTACTGATCAGCTGATGACAACAATAAACACAAACACTTATCACACAAGTGCTAAAGCAAGATGGTCTTAAAGGGACACACGGCAATATTGAAGTAGTTAACAAGCATGTACATTGGCACCTTGATTTATTGGGGAAGGACCGTAGATTATTCTAACTTGGCTTTCAATATATTATTTAATAGTATCGACCATTATTAATAAGAAAACACTATTTACATTCAACTATTTAAACAAGTAGTATGCTTAGCCATATCTAAGTTATGCAGAAAAAACTCTGCATATTAAAACTAAATCAAGATTGCCGTGTGTACCTTTAACAACTAATACTGAATATAATCAATAATATAATATCTTACAGTGGTACCCAAGAACAGTGTGATCTATGCATGGAATAATAATTATACACAACAATAACAAATCTGTCCCAACAACCACATTTCATATTCTATCGACAGTATCTGATTTTTCACTCTGGATGAATTGATCACAGATCCACAGTTGATAAATCAATCAGATATCCAAAGTTTATAAATCAATCAGAGATCTGTGGTTGTTGTATCAATCAGGGATCAACAGTTGATAAATCAATCAGAAATCCACATATGATGAATGAATCAATCAGAGATTCACAGATGATGAATCCATCAGAGATCCACAGTTTATAAATCAATCGTTTATGAATCAATCAGAGATCCACAGTTGATGATTTAATCAGAGATCCACAGTTTATGACTCAATCAGAGATCCAAAGTTTATAAAGCAATCAGAGATCTGCGGTTGATGTATCAATCAGAGAGATTCATAGTTGATAAATCAGTAAGAATTTCACAAAAGTTTTATCAATCAGAGATCTATAGTAGATGCATCAGTCAGATCCACAGTCGATGAATCAATCAGAGATCCTTAGTTTATGATGCATCAATCAACTTGACATCTTTAAGAAACAAAATCACTGTCTCGATAGTTAATGCGTTCATTTCACAGTGAACACATGAACATTGTGTATTTTAAGAAACAAAGAACCAACAAGATCCTCATTTCTTTTGTAGTTGCATCCTCTTGCCGACAGCCATCCTTCCTGCAGGTAATGCTCTACTTGCCCGTGAACGCTCGCGCTCTGCCTTTTGCTGAAATGTTCACCAGAAATTGATTATAGTCAATGTGTAGGTTTAAGTCATTTTAAATATACAAAGTTACAAATGCAATAAACAAAGAAGATGATGATGCTGTTGATGCCGAATCAATGGTGTAAGATCCCCTCAGTGCTTTTAATATCAACCCAAATTAGGCTGTGCTTCGGACTGCCACCTTGCAACCCTGAACACATATTCTAACATGCATGGTAACAAGAAAGGTGGTAATTCCTCGAAAACCAGGTTTTCCATAAACTTTCTATAAAGTTTCATTCCTATATTTCTTTCCATATAACCTACACACACTTTATATCTCGTTCCTAAGTAAAGTTATTGCCCAGAAACCCATTTCTCTATTTTTAGTAACAGTGACATGACCTTGACTGAGTGACTTAAATGCAATCCCAAGCTACCTTTCTGTATAAGATACCTACACAGCAAATATCGTTGCAATATCTCATTCCTAACTGAAATTATAGCACATACTTTTTTTTAGCAACAGTGACATTGACCTTGACCCCAGTGACCTCAAATGAAATCCCAAGCTTCCTTTACATATCAGATACCTACACAGCAACTTTTCTTTCAATATCTTATTCCTAACTAAAGTTATTGTCCAGAAACCATTTTTTCTATTTTTAGAAACATTGACCTTAACCCCAGTGAACTCAAATATAACCGAAACTTTCTTTCCATATAAGCTAAAAACCCAGAACGTTTTGTCGCAATACCTCACTCCTAACAAAAGTTATTGAATGGAAACCATTTTTCTTTTTTTAGTAACAGCAACCTTGAACTTGACCCCAATGACCCCAAATGCAATCCTAACCTTCATTTCCAAATCCCACCCAACAAGTTTCATTGCAAAACCTCATTCCTAATAAAAGTTATTGAGCGGAAACCATGCGTTTGACGCCACCCGCCGCCAAACGACATCCGCCAATTTAATAACCAAGCTTTTCCTGCAATCCCATTGGTTGATTTTCAGAAATGTTTGAGTATTAAATGCTACTTAATCCCAAATCACTCATGCAAATTTAAACTCTCTATAACCCGTCATCATTTTGTTTTATTGCAATGCATTTGTTAATAAATCTGTGGAATTAAACAACGCAATCGGCTAGAAACCGATTAATCATTTTTGGAATTTTCAATTTTCCAACAGCATACAAGATTACAAAAGTAGATATAAAAGTCGAAGTCATTCTATTGTCGCACATCACGTTTAATGGCTCTGGTAATATGCCGCCACTAAATACAATGTGGGACCATTAAATGACTGATATACAATCGCAACACTTAACATTTCTATACAGCCCTATATGTAGCATCGCTCCTTAATAGTACTTACTCTTTCTTGGTACCTCCTCTCATAATAATCCATGTCCGACTCCCCTGGTCGCTTCATGGCTGACATTCTCTCTGCCAGATCCTCATCTATTTCTGCGTCCTCCTTTCCTGATTAAAGAAAGTGTTCCAGTTTAGGGTTAAGAACTTGCAAGCAGTTTATCTTTATTACCTCCTTCCTTCCCCTGTCTACTAGCAATACCTGAGCCAAGGCTTTGAAATCACCAAAATAGACAATACCACACTGAAATACGTTTTACATTTATTATACAGTCAACTTAGAGAACATTTAACCATAACCGCACAGTATTTATGCATTTAATCTGTATATTAATGCTTACATTTTACTTTTGAGTAGTGTACTTTTTGCACTGATTTATACATTGTTCACCTGGAATTTTGCTAATTATTTTTCAGAATATCTAACTACAAACATACATATATTCTAGACGGAATTTGTCTCACTAACCTGTGAGAGCTTTCTGCTTCATCTTGTGATGCTTTATTGACTCAACATTACCTCTGAGGAACGGATGATCGGACGATGTGATTGGTTGATTTAAAAACTCCTCTGTTGGTGCGCCTACAAATTCAAAAATTAACATATGTATCAATAATTTAATTACGTCAGGATAAACATCTGATAATTGCACCAAAGGGTTAATTCTGAGTGTGTGTGTGTAATTCTTAGGATTATAGTCCCTCTACTATTTGAGCCCCGGGAACAACCCCTCGTAGACTCGGCATTATGTGTTAACTTCGAGTAACCAGCTTTTGAAGTAAAAACAAGAGGTTATCATAATTACCTCCCTTTAGAAGAAAATTAACATACATAAAAATAGATTACCTCCCTTTTTGAAGTATATGTTTTTTCATAAAGATACGTATAAATCATACAGAAATATAGTTATTTAACACACACCAAGTATTTTATGTATTCCTGTGAAGTTTTATGAAAATAGGACCAGACGTTTTGGAGGAGTAGTCATGACATGCTTTTACTATTTAAATCTATATCAACAAAAATGCAGGCTTACATGATTGTAGCCAAGTTAAATGTCGAATCAAAATTAGTTTTGTTTAGAACCAATTATATGCCACGACAACCATTTTGGCAATAAAACCAAATCAATATATGACGTGTGGTTTTTGAGAAATAGTCACCATAGTCATCTGTGACGGCCATTTTGAATTTTTGTTCAACTGGATTTGTTTTACTTAGGACCAACTATATAACTCTATGTAACAAAGATGGCCACTGGCAGCCATGTTTAATGTTGAATCAAAATAATTTTTAACAAAGACCAACATCATGCCATGCTGATCATTTTAGAAGAAGTCCTATATCAATATCACTTATATTTTTCAAGAAGTAGTCACTACAAACTTGTTTTTTTAGCTCACCAGAGCTGAAGTCTCAACGTGAGCTATTGTGACCGCTTTTTGTCCGTCGTCCGTCCGTTATCTCTTGATTAAACAATTTATCCTTCGACAATTTTGACCAAACTTCACATTGATGATACTGAGGTCAAATTATTCCAAAAATTATACAAATTAAGTCACTTATATGGGGAATTTGTAAACGATATCTCAACAGCTTGACCAATTTTGACCAAATTTCACGTGGACAATACTGAGGTCAATACCATCCAAAGTTATATAAAATAGGTCAATGCAACATCCAAGATGGCCGCCATTACCATATATGGTCAAAACCTTAAAAAATCTTCTCAAGAACCGCTGAACAGATTTTGACAGTTTGTGTTTATAAATGAACGCTAACTCCTAGACTACACAAGTGTACAAACGAAGTTCCTAGGGTCAAATATGTATATGGAGCTTTTACATAGACTTATCTAGGGCATTTGTAAACGACATCTCCTCAGAAATCGCAAAGAAACATCCAAGATGGCCGCTATAACCATATATTGTCAACACCTTAAACAATCTTATTCCCAAGAACCGCTGAACAGAATTTCACTAGCGTCAAAAGTGGCTGTGCCCCGGGGTTCCAAAGTTTGTATAGGGAGATTTTACATTTTTTACATTATATAGGGAATGTTAAATCTGTTAAAGTTTGGTAAAGATCGGATGAAAAATGAAGGCCCTATCGTCTTAACGAGGCAAAACATAGTATTTTTATCTAAATCGAGGGCTGTAACTCCGTTGTTACAGGTCCGATCTGCTTGATTTCGAACATGTTCGAGCTTTCATTGATAGTAACAATCTGGTAAAATTTGGTAAAGATCGGATGAAAAATGAAGGCTCTATCGTCTTAACGAGGTAAAAGTTAATGCACGGACGACGGACAACTCGCCATCCCATAAGCTCTGCTGGCCCTTGGCATGTAGAACTAAAAATAAAGTTACCCATCTAAACCCACGACCCAAGGTATTTTATGAGAAAACAAAACAAGTGGACTATTGGGTCATGAAAAGAAGTTGTGTAAAGATTTGTTCTACTTTTAGTAACGGTGGCCATATTCATTGATGGGTATAGACAATTTAGATAAATCTGGAAACGAAGAGACAATTATGAGACAATTATTTTGATCAAAAGTTTCAAAACAATTGGGTCATTGGTTCATGAGAAGAAGTTTAAAGATTGTTTTATTTTTAGTAAAGGCAGCCATATTTGTCGACGGACAATTCGTATAAATCTAAGAGAGGACCATGCAAGGATGCTTCCTGTTAAGTTTCGTCAAAGTTGTTTCAATGTTTTCTATTTTTAGTAACGGCGGCCATATTTGTTCACGGATCAGAACGGTTTGTATAAATCTGAGGGAGGACCACACAAGATTTTTCGTAAACATTCTATATGTACCATGCAGTTTATGTGAAAAAAGTTGTTTTAAGATTGATTTAATTTTTAGAAATGGTAGCCACATTTTTTGACGGATCGGGACATTTTGTATAAATTTGAGAGATGACCATGCAAGGATCTTCCTGTGAAATTTCGTCAAATCATACTCAACAGTTTGTAAGGAGTTGTTTAAAGATTTTTTTGTTTTTAGTAACAGTGGCCATATTTGTTGACCCAATAAATACACACAAACCCAATTTGGTTGTGAATCCTCTCCCTAACACAACCCCACTTGATGATGGATGTGTGCAGAGTTGGTGTCGAAGTGGGCAGCATGCACCACTGCAACGGTGTTAGAATAAACAAAACAAACATATATAAAATACAAAATAAAAATTGGTGAGTTTCAGTGGGGTATGGATGGGAGTGTGGGTGAAGGGAGTCCGAGAACATCTCATATGCACATTTCATATGCTATGTTAAGTTGGTCTCTATGGGCGCCAGGGAGCCCATGATTTGTTTGCGCTTCAATCACTTACTCACCCATCGAGATAACGCTATAAGGAATCCCAAACCAAAATGTGATGTGAAATGGGACATGGCACATTTTACGTCTTATCCAAATTTGGGTTCCATGTGAGCCCAGAAAATGCAACACAAATTACTTATGTAGACCTTAAGATAATACTGTATCAGAAAGTACGTGATTGCCAAATTTGTTTGAACTAGGACAAGGAATGTAAGAGATGTAAACCTGTAAACACACACAAAGGTTGATACGGAGTGGGACATCAATGAAAACGTCGACATGATTACATGAGCTCTCTTATCTTTCGAATAGTCAAGCTAAAAATGGTAATACACACCTACACCACTTGGGTCCAATCTCAAATACCCGTCCATAAGTGACGAGAACCCTGTAAGTCCGCCCATGGCTTGATATGGCACATCTTGTCCGACAGGATGACCACGTGCCATTCTCTCCTCCTTGGTTTCCACAATCATCGTGTGGGCACTATATGGCTGGCCACACCCACACGTGTATGAGCTCTTGAATCCTGTACACTTGCACCCACCTGCCGATATACAATCTTTATATGTTCAATACTTCAATACGAGAACATGCAATACAGCTTTAAAGGGAAAATAAATAGAGAATATTATGTCAGTGCCTTTTACTATCAAGTTTATTAGGCGAAGCTTCGAAAACGAAAAATGGCGAGGCTCTGCCGAGCCATTCTTCGTTTTCGTGCCTAGCCTAATAAACTTGATAGTAAAAGACATTGACATAATATTCTATTTATCATGTAGATTATCCACATTTTCTGAATGAATTACTATTATTACCTATTTCTTAGAATGTTACACTTTTCGAGGACGCCGCCATGTTGTTTTTGTTTGTTTTATGACGTCAGGCAACGTTACGTGCAAGACGTCAGATAACGTTATGTACTATAAATGCGTGCCTAATTAAAGCAAAATTTATTAGGTCACCCCTTTATTAGGCAGAAAAGTGCATATCTGCATGATAAATAATTTTAATTGTTTAATGGCTCATCAGCATAATTATCATATTATAGGTTACTAGTATTTAGTGCAGCCCAAGAACGTGTCCTACTTTACTAACAAATAGAACCATATTGTACTGTAGCGTGAGAATCGACTCTGATACACGGGACCGACCGGTTACCATCCGACAGGCATGGCTAAGGTAAAGTTTCGTGCTAAAGAATAAACCATCAAAACTCAGGCGCCTGCGAGGCTTGAACTGGAGTCATTGAGCCACGCCAGCACCACTTAAATTATAAACTCTCCAGAGATTATTACAAGATTTTGTGTGGCACATGAGAGGATAAAATGGCCGACAACTGCATCTTACTTCACTTAATTAAATGTAATAAGGTAAATAAACTGTTCAATTTGAAGAAATATTGGTCAAGTTTAAGTTCACTATGACCTTGAACTTGTCCTGAAATCCATATTACCTTATCCTTATATTGGACTGCTATGAAGCTTAATTTGTTAACATTCTGATGTTCAAATACTGGCTCGACAAATAAGAAAACAATGAAAAAGAGCTGCTGATGATCGTCGTTGTATGTTAACACACTATACCATCACCCATTCATTTTGTTTCAATTGAATATTAGGTTCACTAAATCACTTACCATTCTTGCATTTATGAGGAACTATGGTTGAATGATCATCGGAGAAATGTTTACAACTACATCTGATTGGCTGGCTCCCATTCAGTGGTATGTAATGGTAACTACGGCAACCACACCCTTTCACCTTACATGGCAAGAGAATAGGGCGCTCAGACGGTATCTTTTCAAAATCTGTTTTGTGTTGATGATATCTAAAATAATATCAACTACAAATATCTACTACAAATCAGTAGGCCACACATATCAACTATAAATGGTATCCGGTCAAATCATACTTAAGTCAACTCATACTTCAGTCAAATCACTCTCATTTTGGTCAAATCGTACTCATTGACATTTTGAAATAAGTCGAATCGTACTCATTGATTTATTTCATTAGAAATAATCGTATTTCAGTTGATTATTGATTATTTTTTATCTATTATTATAATAAAAGAAGTTTCAAGTATATTTAATGTATTTTAAATAATAAAGACATTAAAATATGGTCCAAATTTTTAAAAAATGAGTATGATTTGACCTGAGTACATTTGACTTTATAGTTATAAGTAAGATTTGACCAGGAAGATTTCACCACAAATACAAGCTTAGATTGTTTTGACAGTTATATGATTTTAAATATTGTATGAATTTATACATAAATGTGTCAACACCCGATATGTTTAACCAGTGATCAAGTTGATTCGATATAAAATAGTGTTACTATCTCATTACTGAGCATAGCTTTCACTTAATATAAAATTCCATTAGTCATAGCATAGGGATACATATAAATGGCTGATATTCAATACATTACAAAAAAGTACTATTACAAACAATTGTTCAATATAACAATACACAATAAAATATCTCTAAACATTGATTAATTTATCAACAATGGAGTATTTTTTAAATATAATTTGTTTATAAGTTCTGCATCATATATATAAACTAGTGCGTTTTCGATAAAAGTCAAATCGTACTCATTATTTTGGTCAAATCGTACTCATAAATAGCATGAGAGTGATTTGACCTGCCATGAGTGCGATTTGACCGAAAAGTGAGAGTGAAATGACCAAAACAGTAGGCCACATATATCAACTATAAATGTGTACAGATATAGGCCAAAATTGCCACCCAGTATCCACTATAAATGTATACCTGTATACAGGCCACACATGTGTACAGTGTACATACATAGGTCACAAATCATATTGTAATAGGACTCAGTTGGTGGGGAATGTAAATAGATAGGTTTATAAGCGCGTTATTACTGTCTTGTCGCAGAGCTAGCTTTTATGGCAATATCGGTAGAGCGTCCGCTTCACATGCAAGTGGTCCCGAGTTCAAACCCGCTGAGTACCTGAATATTTACGTGTAATTCTTTCGGTCCGATTACCTTGATGGAGAATCTGGGTAGGCATTGTATGAGGTTATGCTCAGATGCCTAGATCATTGTATATGTTGTTGTCTATATGTGTTGTGTGATATTTGAATGTTTCAAATATAAAAAGGTTGGAGATATGTAATAGGACTCGGTTGGGGTATGTAAATAGATAGGTTTATAAGTATGTTATAACTGTCTCGCCGCAGAGATAGCTGTTATGGCGATATCGGTAGAGCATCCGCTTCACATGCAAGGGGTCCCGAGTTCAAACCCTCTGAGTGCCTGAATACCTGTGTGTAATTTTTCCGGTCCGATTACAATATCAACTATAAATGTTTATATATATAGGCCACAAATGCCATCGAATATAGAATGTTTATTAAACATATAAAGGATTTACTAGATACTTTGTAAGAACAGAACAGGAGATGAAAATTATATTATAAAAACTGAATTATTATGAATGTCAACTTGACAAATGTTCTTGTTACAGACAGTTTCACACTTGTTTCACACGTACCAACTGTTGCAAAAATGTTAATGTTTCAGAAAATCTCAATATCAATTCCTAACCATGAAACTTGATAGTCTTCTTAAACTGAAAGCTAATGATATAAATGTTATTGGTTATTATATAAAAAAGCAAATTGTTTTGACAGTAAAACTAGAACTCCGCGTAATTTAATGTGTTACCTGAAGTACTTGTCTTGGGGAGGAAAGTGTGGATGAAATTAACTATTTTTTTCCAATCTCAATATGGAATGGGACATCACTGTCATCATTGCAGTACAGATATAGACATACAATCAAACAAGGGTAAGAGCATATTTACATTAAGGACACCAGTTATCATCAGTAAGACGTGACTGAACAATATAAGCTACATTCACAGCAAGTTTCTAATATCTAATTCCTTACTATATATAGTTATAGCTCAGAACATTAACATTTATCTATTTTTAGTAAACAGTGGCCTTGACCTTGACCCCATGTAACCTCAAATGCAATTTAAAGCTTTCATTCCTATATGGATTCTTGAAACCTACACATCAAGTTTCGTGGTCAATATCAAATTCCTAACTAATGTTACTGCCTGGAAACCATTTTACTAACTTTGTTTTAGAACACTTGACCTTGACCTCAAATACAACCCCAGGCTTTGATTCCATATTACCTACCTACACAGCAAGTTTCGTCGCAATGTCTCACTCCTAACAAAGTTATTGAGTGGAAACCATTTTTCTATTTTTAGTAACAGCGCCATCCACCTTGATCCTTGTGACCTCAATTGCAATCACAAGCTTCCTTTCTGCATAAGTTACATACACAGCAAGTTTCAATGCAATATCTCACTAAAAACAAAAGTTATTGAGCGGAAACTATTTTTCTATTTTTAGTAAAAAAAACTTGACCTTGACCCACAGTGACCTCAAATGCAATCTTCTTTCCATATAAGCTACTTAAACCTCAATTTTTCATTTCAATCTCTCATTCCTATATAAAGTTATTGAGCAGAAACGAAAGTGCAGCTACTGATGGTCGACAGATGCCGCTGAAAGACGGCGGACAAAGTGGAACATTTGCAGGTGACACAAAAAGTTCTGGAATCTGTACATATAAATACACACTTCCACTCCAGCATAAAATAAAACTCATACCTTGAGAAAACAATGAAGCACTTTCAAGGTCAAATTTAACACCACCTTGACCTTTGACTTGCTGACAATAAACTCATTAGGGAAAATGACCAACCAGGGGCAACAATACAAACATTTACAACATTAATTTTCATGAAGATTAGCCCAGCAGATCTAAAGATAACAACAAAAAACACAGTAAACTACATTGGAAAAAGGATGAGAGGCCCAGCAATATAATCTGTTATGTAAAAGGCTGAGTGATTGAGTGAAGTGTTATTGATCTATCAACAGACAGCCCAATGGGTAAATTATAGTATTTGCCATTAAATTCTTGGACACAAATACAAATATATGTATTTATAGACATTTTGTTTTTAGGAGATTGTAATGTCATTAACAGTGGGGATGCATGTTGTAGTGGATACTCAATATGACCTATATTTCTGCAAACGATGTTAGAGGCATAAAGGGAACATTCTGGGTAAGTTTGGTGAAATTCTGCAAGAAAGAAGCAATATAGGCATGTTGCAGCAGAGACCAGACGTGACCTGTTTCACCTAAAATTGTGTACAAGATTTTGGATCCATGTGCAATGAACATTATGGTGGAATTTGGTGAAAATCCTGCAAGTAACGAAGAAGCTATTAAGAAATGAAAATCAGACGCATGGACGAACGAACTAACAAATGAACTGATACACATATACCCAGATGACAGTGTGATTGCTAAGTAGAGATCTGTAAACGGGCTCAACAATTATATGAAGATACACTACTCAACTTTTATAATCGGTCACCCAGTTTTTTTTGCAAATAACAGAAATACTAAAAAAAAATTATCAGATTACATTGTTGATAAACTTAATAAAATATTGGTATGTGTTTCGGTGATTTCCAATTTTTAGTATTCGTGTTATTTTTAAAAGCCTTGGTGACCGTTATAAAAGTTGAGTAGTGTATTGTATATACTTCCAAACAAAGTTGAGTTATACTGCATTTTATTTTGTCTCCTTTGCAGCCTTAGTTTGAAATATGCATGCCCTATTTTTTAGAGTTAACTAAAAATATGATGCTATAACATTTATTTTGTGAATTTTTACCATTTCAAGGGGCATAATTCTGGAAGTACTGGGGCGATCGGGCCTAAAATCGGATTTGGGCGTGACATTGTGCCCATGTACATGTTGACCAAGTTTGGGAGAAGATTGGATAACAATTACCGAAGTAACAGTGCGGAAAACATGTGGAATTACTTGGGCAATCGGGCTGAAAATTTAACGTGGGCGAGACATTGTGCACAGATACAATTTGACCACGTTTGGAGAAGATTGGATAACAATTACCCAAGTTAGAGTGTGGACACCATTAATTTCGTGATTTTTTTACTATTCCCAAGTGCCATAACTCTGGAACTACTGAGGCGATGGGGCCGATTATTGAACTTGCCCGAGACACTGTGCCCATATTCTATTTGACCAAGTTTGGAAAAGATCCGATAACATTTAGCTAAGTTAGAGTGCCGACATCATTTTTGCAAGGACGGACGCACGGACAAGGGTAACACTACATGCCCCTTCACCATTCTTCTAATGGCGGGGGCATAAAAAGTGCATGTTACAGTAACAAACCTGTGTTGACAGAAGCAAGGTGTTTCTGGCCCGACCATCTTACAATCCATCATTGTTGGGCCCGTCCAAGCTGTAAACAGTCTGTTCTTCATACGCTGTCAACAAGAACATAATTTGTTTTATTTAAAGAACCTATCCTGCCAATAACGGCAAAATGGCACTGCAAAACCGTGTATCAAAACTCCATCCAGTGTTCAGGTCATATAATAATGCATATGCGCCGATTAAAAGAAATGTAGGTTTATTAATGGGTTGGTAACTCTTAATTCGACACTCCTTTTTATTTAGTGAACACCATACATTAATATGTTGTGATCTTTTCATTTATATTTAGATATACTTCCACAATGCATCAAAGATTGCCTCCAGTCCCTTGTGCCCTTGGTCCCCGTGTGGTTGCCAGGGTAGAATACCACCACTGCAAATCCCGCTAGAGGCAGAGGGGTAGGACCCCCTTTCATGTTCATTTTGTCATTTTTTATCATGCTCTTTCAAGGTCTTCATCATGACACTGCGTATGAAAACATGGCTCCATCGTAAATGGAGTGTTTAAATTACTACAGAATTTACAGCAACTCTGCAGTTTTTCAGGTTAGAAGGTTCGAGGCCCATTCTCCATATTTTATCTTGATGTAAATGGAGGATGAGTCTGGCATGTTCATTCCTGTTAGGCGCCATATAGCCTTTCATGTGTTGGTGCGCCATAAAACCCAATTCAATTAAATTCAATTGTGCCCATGGTCTTGGTGCTATACCTATACTCTATGACCTAGCTAAAAACAAAATACATAAGATAAATCCACGCCTTGGTTCATTTTCATACAAGTATTGAACCTTAAACTAAAAGAAACTCAATGTGTGGTATGTTACTACATGTATAAAGATTTTGATCCTCTCACTGTTAAAGATGGTATTTTAAAGGGACACACAGCAATCTTAAAGTTTGTATCGTGCATTAAAATTAACATCTCCATATATTAATCCAGTATAATTTTAACGCTTGCATATAATGGAATTTATGTTGAGATTTTTTTTTCATCCTTATTTTACCAAATGTTTCAATATAATATGTGCACAATATAAACAACTGAGTTAGCAGTATGTTAAAACAATTTGCTTTGAACTATTCTAATACCATTAATCATCATTGCAAAAATGCAAGTCATGTAGAAAATCTAACGGGACAACGCAAGTTTTAAACAAATCAAGATTGTCGTGAGATAATTTAAAGTTAAATTTGGTACTATCAAAAATCATTAAAGTTACCATAGGCACAATGTATTATTTTAGATAGATTTACAGAGCTGTAGATAATGTTTGACTGAAATGAGTATCTTACTCATCAGATTCAAAATTAATGAGTAACAAGGAATGCGTTCAGATCGAGTATTTTTTTTAAATTATACTTAGTTCATGCTTCCAAAATGGATGTGAATCCATATAAATACTTGGGAAAAATGTATTAGTAAAATACTCGAAAACTCTTACGGTATTATACGCTTATCTACAGCTCTCATGGAAAATATGAGAAAAAATCATTTCTAAATATGTAACCTACCATTGGAACAACTTTTTTCTTATACGCCTCATACTTGTCTGGAGTAAACAGAACCCCGCCATCATCATCACCCACAATCCTGCAACACAATCTTACACAATTAATTAAAAGTTCAGATATAGTAACTATTGCAAAAAAGTGTAAACCGCCCAGCTCCCTGGCAAGCATGCATGCTTAATTGAAGTGTTTCAAGTAGCACTATGAAGAGGGAGTATGCAAACAAAAATGCTTATTACTAATAAATTACGTAAGTCACTGAGCTATACATGTAATTTTTTATAGAAACGACTAGCCTGCAATGGATCCACCTAGATCTTCACCGCGTGCACGTCGCAGAGTGGGCACTGTCAACAATCATGTAGGGTGAACTACTTGGTCGCCCTTGCCAGCATATCCTCCAAAGTTGTACGAGTTAGGATTGCGGATCTGTTATTGTTTGTGGTATAAGTCACTGGCTTATATGATGCAGCACTAACGGAATGATTGTTGATTGACCGAGAGTGAAGATGTCTCCTTCGTCCCGCCAGACGTTGTACAGCGCCAGGAACAACTACTATAGGAGGGACGCCTGACGCTGTACACGGAGCGAAGGAGCCATATCAACCTGCGTGCCAGACGAGAATAGAACTATCCTACATTAGTTGCTATAACCACGGGGACGCAGGTTGCAACTGGCGGGTGTGGCCCTATGAGGGATCGCCCAGTAGTTAGGCAGCAACACCTAGACGTCGTTCCAGACCCCCCACCTCACCGCCGCAGCGACAACCACAGAGCAACAGCGACATCCACCTACATATCTACAAGAGAAATGACGACGCAGCAGCACAACATAACCAACGCATCCATCTAGAACAGACCAGACTCTATTGTGCCCATCGCGGCAGGGAAACTTGTCGTGTTAGTTGGCGGACGGTCTATAAACCTCAGAACTACACACACACACACACGCCTGCAATGGATCCCTGGTTTGGATGTTTACAAGGGATCCCTGGTTTGAATGTTTACAATGGATCCCTGGTTTGAATGTTTACAAGGGATCCCTGGTTTGAATGTTTACAAGTGATCCCTGGTTTGAATGTTTACAATGGATCCCTGGTTTGAATGTTTACAAGGGATCCCTGGTTTGAATGTTAACAAGGGATCCCTGGTTTGAATGTTTACAATGGATCCCTGGTTTGAATGATGTGTACTGAATCTTCATCATCACCCTGTTTCACAAGATCAAAATGCACTGTTTAGAGTCCATGTGATGCCTA
The DNA here is from genome assembly GCA_037043455.1 of Cyrtodaria siliqua. Classification (NCBI taxonomy): domain Eukaryota; kingdom Metazoa; phylum Mollusca; class Bivalvia; order Adapedonta; family Hiatellidae; genus Cyrtodaria; species Cyrtodaria siliqua. The sequence goes on from JAWPHD010005185.1 coordinate 73,126, forward strand.
GGCAGATACAATTCGTTTTGTTAATTAAAGCTGTGTTAAAGTTTTTTATTTTTCATAACTGTGATGCTATGAAGCTATCCCATAGACAAAACTGGTGAAAAAAAAAAGTTTAACCTTTTCGAATTATTTGCTGACTTCTCTGTCAATTCACAAAACGCATCTTTAATATTCAGTGTCCAAATTTTAGAGAATATGCAAATGTGTTACATCAAAAACAAATAGAATTGACCCACGACCTCATTTTTATCAAGATTGCAAATTGTTGAGCGCTGAAATTATTATCAGTACAAGTACGTATGTTTGATTCATCATGTTACTTTAATGGACACAATGTGTTCTTAAATCAATGGTTTTAATAAAATCTTTCAAAAAAGTTAGATTGATTTTTTTGACAAATATGAAATTTGTTCTTGAGATTAGTTTAAACAAAAGTAAAAATTAGAAATTGACTTGTTTAACCATCTTGACTCTCTCGTCTGCCCCTGCTGTCTGATGCTTGGTCGTACAAATGTCTAAATTGTGTAAACATGGTTTGCTGGTCTGAATGGCAACCATCAACAATTGTAACAATGAATATTTATGAAAATAATTTTAGTTTAACAGGAACACCAATCAACAAATCCACAACAAATTACCTGAAACAGACACCAAGTTCACCTTAATATACTAGATAAAATACACAACAAATTCACCCTATATTATAAGTGAGGCTATATAGTGGTATAACAATGTTGTTGTGTCCCAATCCGACATCTGGTAGTCACAACGGCTGAATATTTCAAACAATTTTCACATTCACCTGCGCGCTGCAATCTTTGAAATGGTTCCCTACACGCCAATAGGATGAATATAAATGCGTAATTATCCTATTGGCGAGTAGGGAACAGTTTCAAAGTTGGCAGCGTGCAGGTGAACGTGAATTTTTTTCCAAATATTCAGCCGTTGTGACTACGAGATGTTGGATTGAGCTTTCTGAGTGATGATCGGTATGTTTAATTATAAGTTATTTCTAATTAAACAAATCTATGTTTACACAGGTTGAAACGGTGTATAGTTGTGCTTTAGAGGTCAATCACGGTGACAATTGGACCGGTCATATTTCCGTCGAGTAAGGTGTTTCTTCACTTCTCGACTTACTGGGTACACAATGCCAGTTGATTTAGTTACTGTTTCTATGGAGAGCTATCCCTCCTACAAAATATGAGTGCCTGCTTGAGCAAATCGTCCAAGAATTGACCGTGTATCCGACCGAAAACAAAGTGGAGTCGATTTTTTCCACAAAAAAAACAGCGATTCTCGCCTTTATACAATATAATATAATATATGTTTGTTTTTCATATGCAGAAGAATTTTGCATTGAAATTGTCCCAACAAAAACAGCTTTCGCACATAATTTTTTTATTTCTCAACCGATTTTGAAAAGAAACGAATTTGAAAAGAAACGAATGTTTTATTTACAACCAAAATTGTCTGTTTCACTGATATACAATTTATTTAGGTAATATATGAATTTCGTCTAAAAAGTCAAAAAAAAACTTTGGCTGAAACAAGCGCCCCAAGTAAGTAAGTGTAATGTTTCCCTAATCAAATTACCGTTTGTACTCCAAATAAGCATCAACACTTGCTGCTGCATTACCACCAAATTGCATATGGACCTGACGATCTGCCATTGTGTAAATTAACTTAAAAACTCAAAATATCGTTCTATTATTACGAATTTCAGTTATTCAGTTATTTGTCGGCCATTTGTAAACATCACAACGTGACGTCATTCTTCAGAGTCATGATGAGATTTGTTTCTTATCCAGAAAGAAAACTTCATTTGTTAAAAGCGTTCAAATTACGAGGAAGTATTTATTTTAACCAATCAAATTTAACCTAAGGAATAACCGCGATTAATATAAACCGGAAATAGAAAAAGTGCTGGAAAAAGAAAATGAAGACATTTTGGTGGATTTATGCTTATTTTGCCGTTAGATCATAAACTAGACGCTGTTTGTACATTGCCAAAAGTACACTCTACCCAGATCTCCATATACTGCAACAATTGCATTTCTGACAGTATAGTAAATTACGTTATTTGCTACGTTTTGGCATGAATATAGTGCACATGTTGAACTGTGATGTTTGTATAATTTGCCATTCGACACTCTAAACTTCGAAAAAAGTTTAACTTGGAAGTAACAGAAAATGACAACTAAGATTTATTCAGAATTTCTTTGATTTCATTTTACGAAATTTGACAATGGCGAAGAAGAGACCAACGGAAGCTTCTTGGGACAGGTTTGTATTTTCTTTCATGAAGTATGTTATTTCAATTAATTGATTTAATCGAGCATCAGTCAGTTCAGCCATTTTGTCTTATTAATCAATCACAGTTCTTCATTAGTGAGTTTCAGTGCTCAAGAAATGGGATATCCCGACGCCCGGGGCTCCTCGAAATCCATTCCGGGCCTGTCTCATTTTGCAGACGAGGAGCCTGATGGGCGTCTAAAAAAAAAAAAAAAAAAATTCCCCAAAAAATCAGTTATACTGGATCTCAAGGTCAAGACAAAAGACTCCCATTTGTATTGTGAAATGTGAAAACACTTGCAATAAAGTAATTAAAATGTGTTATACACACATTGAAACGATAAGAAGTTTGAATATTTTGCCTGGCTTCGTATCAGCAGTTTGTCACAACTTTGAGGTCGACAATTGTTGACATAAAACTCATTATTCTGCTATTAGGGTTGTGTTTTCTTTCCTTTGTGGTAAGAAATACCGTTTTTGTCATTAAAAACACACTAATTCATGGAAAAAAATCGTTATTGATGGTATTTCGATTGAATGTTTGGGCCGTAAAAGTGCGGTGTCATAGTAGTTCGGATGGTACATAATTTCATATATATATATATATATATATATATAGATGGGGAAAAAACATTTATACAGTGCTATAGTTTACAAAAACTCAAGCGCTTTCGGCTAACGCCTTCATCAGGAGTACACAAACACGAAAATAACAAATACAAAACAAAAAACACTAAAATACACGGCAGTTTCAGGGCTGTACAAATAATTTTTTTAGCCACTAGTCCGGGACTAGTCACCCTGTCAAAAGTGACTAGTCCCAAAAAAATTGTGACTAGTCCCAAAAAATGGACACAAGTCCTGAATTCGTTCGATTTATCAATATGTTAAAACTGCGTCTTGCATACTCCTTACAATTCATTATACACATTAAAGGAAACAATCCTTATTTACTCTTCAGACAATTATTGTATGTTTCAGTGGTATAGATTGTAGACTGCAATTGGGTGAAACAGTAGCAACAGTAAGAACCACATGTGCATTTTTAAATTTCAATATAGATATTGAGTTTCATATTACAGTTCAGATACTGCCGTAACAACTGTAGTCATTTAATGGAGAGAAAAAAAGTCATAACTTTATATAGGTTACAGATGAGATTATTAACTTTATTACCATTTCACCTAAAATGTGAATCAATATAAACATTTTATTTTATGTTTTTGTCCAGTACCCCAGATGATTTTGACTTTTTGATTGGGTGTGCATTACATCACATTTTTCCTCTTTTTACTTTCACTTTCATATTTCCTTTTTTTAACACTGAAAAAGTTCAACAAACTCATTTGAAATGTAAACATTAGCACTGCCAAATACGAAATCAAACTGATTATGTATATCAGTTCGTTTTGTTTTTATTTGATTTTTTTGACAACTCAATTCTTCGAACGTAATTAGTACACTAACTATGCACAAACCGTTACCCCACCCGCCTTTCATGTCTGTTACAATTACGCTCAACAATACACTGAGAAACAATTAAAGAATCACACCCACCATTTCATATCAAACATACTTCCATTATCAAACGTCCTTAGTTTCTTTACTCATCGAAAGATTGCCGACAAATCGGCCTGATTGTTAATTTATCAACGTGTTAGTGTTATTGTTTCAGTGTAGCGCCATTTTCAGCTCACCACGTGACGAACTGGTAATCACGTGACGAACATGTGATTTACATGTAGTAGTCGTTTCATTGGCTAGCGGGTCTGGATTAAAATAGATCGGGTCAATTGATTGGATAATGTCGACAATGCCGACTGTCAATTAAAGTAATTTGGAGGCGGGACTTCCGGCATGGTTGATTGTTGATAAAACCGCCCGGGGTAATCGCTGATCGCAGCTGTGGATGCTAATTGCATTACATAAGCGAGTGCAATTAAAGGATTACGTTGAGAAGTGTGCTTGGGTTGTTTTATGACAGGTGGCCGACATTGTTAATTGGACAAATCTGGGATCTGGGACTGAAATCTTTCAAACAGTGACACGCCCGACTTTCTCTTTTTTTTAAATTGGACTAGTCCGGGACTTAAATCTTTGAAAAAGTGACACGCCCGACTTTGGTTTTGGACTAGTCCCGGGCGTCGGGCTATAGGATTTGTACAGCCCTGAGTTTAAACAAAACTCTTTGAGAAACAACTTATCGTTTGGCAGTGTTGCAGGAATTTTCTCACCCTTATATATATATATATATATATATATATCAGTCAAAGCTCTAACCTTAAACAGTAACGTTTTTCATAACCTGTGACTGTTATTAAAAAACAACTAAAACTGGGATAGTAACCAGAAGCAGTTACTACCACAAAATCATTCAAGTTTAGATGCATTCTATCTTCTGTACAGGAATTTTCCCTGTATATATATAATTTTCTCCAGGTAGGGTGATTATTCAACCTTACAACCATGCAATAACATTCTATGACAATCGATGAAAATCCAATGCGCAAAGCCTCTCAGGTTACCTACTGTTATGCAATAAAATTCATTAAAATTCATTTTGTAGGCACCAACATGACAATTAGTAAACAACAGCTAATTGGATCTTGATGAAAATGTATTTATCATTAATAATAAGTAGTCAGACATAAACAAACACTGCACATTTTTGAACTATTTCGATTTATTAGGAAATGATCTTGGTAACTGATTTAGGTTACCAGGGGACAAAATATAATCAAAGTAGTCAGATACGATCATTTAACACTATTATATATAAGTTAAACAAAGGGAAACATCATAATGAGTGTTTTTTCCATCATAATGTGTTTGTTTTTCTTTATATAAATCAATGAAATTTATGAAACTTTGACCAGTACTGTAGTATAGATTACTATATTCATATTCTATAGTTCACTACAGTCTGATCATGGCCATTACAGTTACTCTGGCATGGTATATATTTCCCTCTTTTCCTGTGAAAAATTCCCCTTAAAAAAAACAATTTTTTTTTTAGAAAATGTTAAACTCCAATACAGGAAAACAGCATACATTTTGCAATTCCCCTTCCTGAAGACCCTGGCCCCAGTCACCTAAAAGCTGACTAGTGCCCTTAAAGATTCCCCCCCGTAAAAGTGTTATTTGTATAACAACAAATACTGTAACGTTCGCAGTCCGTGAAATTAGAACTGGAGCCGCATCTTAGAATGTCCCAAAACGGAAATACGTCAATTTCCCAATATCCGGTTGACTTAAATTGCATTTTATCGCTGAATAAACAGAGTTGCGACTATTTACTGCATTTAATCGCTTAATAAACTATGTAAGAATTATTTTCTTAGTTGTTTTTTTTTCTACTGAAATGTTACTCGTCCTCTCCAGTGCTCAAAGAAAATTATTTTAAGAGACAGGCCCAGGGCTTGTTGCTTCTGAAAATGGACAGGCCCCGATTTGAAATGGACAGGCCCTGATTTGAAATGGACAGGCCCTGATTTAAAATGGTAAGGTCCAATATATTTTTTCTTATTGGAAATTTGTCTTTATTCACTTTTATAGCACACATTAATTTTGTTACGTATGTATTAATCAAGCTCACAGTGATTTTTTTACAATTTCACTTGTACGAGGCCTAGGACTCGCTGGGCCAAAAATCTAAGAGTTCGAAAACTAAAGGAGTGAGTCCCAGGTTTTAGTAGCAATTTATTTCAAATTCAAGCACTATTTTATAACATGGTGTTGATAACTTTAATCAGGCATACATACGGTGAGAGCATAACAATCGCAGTCGTGAGAACACTGCATCATTCTATCAACATCCCCCTTTCTTTAAGAGAAGTAGTAATAATCCTTAATTAGAACTAACTAAACTGTTAACATCAATGACTTTGCAGACGATGCATCGCCAACTCGTGGAATGTTTACTTCGGCACCGTTTCGTGTTTTACCTCACGGCCGATTCCATTGGCTAATCATATGACCATTATCCAATAATAATCGACTTTACAAAATTACGCGGAACGGTGCGAGGGTAAACTTAACCCTCATCGAATAGTCAAATAGGGCGGTAGACGCGGAGAAAAAAGCGACGGATTGAATTCTTACAGGGGAAATATGGCGGTCGATGCGGAGAAAAAAGCGACGGATTGAATTCTTACAGGGGAAATATGAATTACGGAACTCTTTACTTGCAATTTATGTGCGTCCTGAGAACGCACATGTTCTGACAATTTGCGTCCACGGAAATATTTGTGCGTCCTGGACGCAGGACGCAGAGGTAAAAAAATCACTGAGCTCAGAACCTCCTCTGACTATATGTTTCTTTTTGCTACCACTTTATGCTCCCTGGTCAGCGGACTTATTTACCATTTCGTTTAAAATATGTTAGAATAGAATATTACATAGTAATTTATAACCAATGCAAAGGAGAGTACTAGCACTTTTGCCAAACGATAATAATAAGAGCCGACTTGGTGAAACTTTAGCTAAACTTGGAGCCACATTTTTAATCAGGTTTTATGAGACTATCAGAGCCTCCTCTGGCTATATTTTTTCTTTTTGTCACCACTTTCTCCAAGTAAAGAATTAGGACTGGAGCCTAGACTAGAATGCATTTAAAAGTAGGATTCCAGGAACTCCTTACACCTTAAATAATGAATAGAAATATACTTTACAGTGCTCACACTGGCCATTTTAAATTAATAGCCACACATTTTTTAGTTAAGAAAATAATAGCCAGCATTGATGCGTTAAGAAAATTTGGTCTGTCGTAAGAGCCAAATTTTCAATCAGGTTTTATTAGACTATCAGGGCCTCCTCTGGCTATATTTTTCTTTTTGTCACCACTTTCTCCAAGTAAAAGAAGTAGGAGCCTAGACTAGAATTCATTTAAAAGTAGGATTCCAGGAACTCCTTACACATTGCTAAAACAAAGAATGATGGATTAAATAATGAATAGAAATATATATATCTGTCATCCATATATCGTTTTTCTTTCCACCAACATGTATTTGTAAAGGACAGTTTTTCTCAATCGATTATGTAAAAAAAAAAAAAAAAGAAAAGAAAAAAAAAAAAAAATAAATAAATAAATCCGAAATTATGTATCATCCGAAGTACTCTGACACCTCAATTTTACGGCCCGAAAATTTCAAAACATTTGATCAAAATACCATCAATTACGAACTTTGTTCATGCATTAATGCGTTTTGAATGCCAACAATGGTCTTTCTTATCAAAGGGGAAAGAAAACACAACCCTAATAGTAGGATAATGTAGTTATATGTCATTAATTGTCGATCTCAAAGTTGTGACAAATTGAAACTGCCGACACGAAGCAAGCCAGGCACAATATTCAAACTTCTTATTGTTTCAATGTTTTAATTACTTTATTGCAAGTGTTTTCACAGTTCACAATACACATGGGAGTTTGCTACCTATCGGGATCATGATGGGATAGCTATTAATGCAGATGAAAGTAGCGACTATGTTCATAATAGTGCGTGCACAAATTAATTTCATCTCTTCGTAGAGAAAAACAAACAGGAAACTGTACCTACTGTTGGATGCGTAACTGATTGTCTGATTGGTCAATCGCCCGAAAGATAACAAATAACGGCATATCTGATTGGCTATTCGGTCCACTAATCACATGATGTTCGCGTGTCTCAACAATGCCGATTATCCGACAACGAAGTGCCAATTAAGGGAATTAACAACTTTTACAAGCGATAATTGATAAGCGCGTGGCGACATCACAGGGGGCGTGAACGGATTATGTAATGTTTATTGCGGTCATTTATTACTTGGGGTGTCAAACAGACCATTACTCGTATACGAAAAAAAAAATTAAAAAAAAAAAATAAAAAAAATAATCGCCATTTCTTGTCGACATTTCTTTAAAATAATCGACAGTATTATAAAATAATCGCATATGGCGACCATGGCGTATGGTAGCGTGAGCACTGTACTTTATATCTGTATTTATACATATACAGTATATATATTTTTCTTTCCACCAACGTGTATTTGTAAAGGACATTTTTTCTTATTTGATTAGGTAAAAAAAAAAAAAAAAAATTATATATCCGAAATTATGTACCATCCAAACTACTATGACACCGCACTTTTACGGCCCGAACATTCCACAAACATTCAATCGAAATACCATCAATTACGATTTTTGTTCATGCATTAGTGTGTTTTTAATGACAAAAACGGTATTTCTTATCACAAAGGAAAGAAAACACAACTCTAATAGCAGAATAATGAGTTTTATGTCAACAATTGTCGACCTCAAAGTTGACAAACTGCCGACACGAAGCCAGGCAAAATATTCAAACTTATTGTTTCAATGTGTGTATAACACATTTTAATTACTTTATTGCAAGTGTTTTCACAGTTCACAATACACATGAGAGTATTTTGTCTTGAGGAACTTAGGCTTGAGATCCAGTAAAACTGATTTTTTGAGGGATTTTTTTTTTTTTAAAGACAGGCCCAACGGTCTCCTCGTCTTCAAAATTAGACAGGCCCGGAATGGATTTCGAGGAGCCCCGGGCGTCGGGCTATCCTATTTCTTGAGCACTGCTCTCGGACGATCGATTCATGGGTTTCACTCGTCCGGATTCGAATTTCACTCGTCAATACGAGCGGACGAGTGGAATTTTCGTGCCCCGGTTACAAATGGTTATTAGGGAAAAGTATCTGCTACTCTAAACCAAAGGGAAATAATAATTTGGCATTTTAATAACTTCCAGCAGTTATAAAACTTGTAACTGTTTAAAGACACATTTCCCAGCTGATTGTAGTCGATGAAAAGTCATGGATAGCATGCTTTTTAACTGCTTACTTCTGGCTGACTGATTACCACAGAGACATTATATTGAGGCCCCATCACAGTTTTTTTCTTTTTATTTACTATTACCTTAGTTTTTGATATAAGATATATTGTAACTAAAAAAAACACTAGATTGTTTATTATGGGGGAGCATATAGTCGCCGCTTTTTCCGTCCGTCCGTATGTGCGTCCGTGCGCTTTTTGTCCGGAGCATAACTCAAAAAGTATGCTTGATTAAAGTTCCTGTGAATGATAAGGATAATGAGACGGAGTGCAGTTCATAGGAATCATAACTCTAGCTTCACTACTTTTTAGCTCTACTGATCAGAGATCAGCAGAGCTTATGCCGTGGTGCGGTGTCCGTCGTCTGTCCGTCCGTCTGTCCGTCCGTCCGTTAACTTTTTTTTTGTAGCGACTACTCCTCTGAAACTACTGAATGGATTTTCATGAAACTTTACAGAAATGTTGCCCATGAAGTCTAGTTGATCCTAGCAAAAATTCATGTAGATGTGAAATCCAAGATGGCCGCCAAATCTAAAATAGGTTTTTAAAAAACAAGTTTGTAGCGACTACTTCTTGAAAACTCTAAGGGATATTGCTATGGGACTTTTTCTAAAATGATCAGCATGACATGATGTTGGTCCTTGTCGAAAATCGTTTTGATTTGACGTTCAACATGGCTGCCAGCGGCCATCTTTGTTTACATAGAGTTATATAATGAAAACTTGTAGCGACTACTCCTCTGAAACTACTTGACGGATTTTCATGAAACTTCACAGGAATGTTGCTCTTGATGTCTAATTGATCCTAGCAAAATTTCAGGTCGGCCGGAAATTCAAGATGGCGGCCACGGCTAAAAATAGATTTTTAAAAAATAAGTTTGTAGCGACTACTTCTTGAAAACTATAAGAGATATTGATATGGGACTTTTTCTAAAATGATCAGGATGACATGATGTTGGTCCTTGTCGAAAATCGTTTTGATTCGACGTTAAACATGGCTGCCAGCGGCCATCTTTGTTTACATAGAGTTATATAATGAAAACTTGCAGCGACTACTCCTCTGAAACTACTCGACGGATTTTCATGAAACTTCACAGGAATGTTGCTCTTGATGTCTAATTGATCCTAGCAAAATTTCAGGGCGGCCGGAAATTCAAGATGGCCGCCACTGCTAAAAATAGATTTTCAAAAAACAAGTTTGTAGCGACTTCTTCCTGAAAACAAAATCAATCAGTAGAGCTTCAAGGTCATTGACCTCTTGTTTAATTATCTCCCCTTTTTGAAAAATCTTATCCGGAGCATAATATAGTTCCGTACGGATTCATTTTGAATAAGGAAAGGTTATGAATGAATGAATATAAATACACTAAAAGGAAGCAGAACAGGAAATGTTCAAATCTGACCACAGAGTCACGATTTGAACAAACTTGGTAGATGACCATAACTTTAAGGTAAATGCAAAATATTAAACCTCTGGCTATTGTAGTTTCAGAGATGAATATTGTTGAAGTGTTTCCCTATATTAATCCATGTTTAATATGTGACCACTGGGGCGGGTCCAAATTTGACCTTAGGGTCGCCATTAGAACAAACTAGTTAGAGGACCATAAGACGATGTTACATGCAAAATATCAAAGCTCTATATGTTGTATTTTTGCAGACGATTTTTTAAGATTTGTTAAATGAAACGGATAAGCCCCATTGCGGGGGGCATTTATGACATCAGGTGCACCATTCGAACAAACATATAATGATGCTTCACATAAACTTGGGGTTGTCCGTGGTCTAGTGGTCTCAGACTTGTAATCACATGGGTTCGATTCCCCATGGGGCCAGGACTGTTAGTTATGAGTATCAAGCTATCCAGCTTGCTTGCGGAACGTCGGTGGTTCTACTCAGGTGCGCGCCCGTGCACGAAAAAATGCCCGGGTTTGCACCTGGGGTCTTCCTCCAACGATAAAAAGCTGGAATGTCACCAAATGAACTTAGCTGTTGGTGCAACTATAAAATCCAGTTTAATGAATTCATATAAGATTTGATTGAATTCCGACAAACGGTTTCTGAGAAAAGTCGTCAGAAGCAAAAGATAACGACGACGACGGACAGTCAACGGACGGACGACGGACAAAGAGTGATTCCAAAACATCACATTGAGCCTTCGGCTCAGGTGATCAAAAACACTGACAGATGACAACGATTTTTGAATTTTGAAGTCCCGATGAGTTTCTTGCATTTGAGATTTACTAAAACATGGCAGAAAAGTAATTGATAATAGAGTATATTGTGCTAAAAATACAAAAACTATTAATTGTTGACACGGGTCTTTTAAAAAAATCCATATATACATAGTTTTAACATATATATACAAGTGCACATAAAATGCAAAACGGTTATAATTTTTACTACATTATTACAGTATACACTCTTTATAGGAAGGGCCTCATCCTTTGACAAAAAACTAATAATCTCAATTTTCTTGTGCAAATGTATTTCTAACAGCGATTTACAGTTACCTATAGAAATTCTCTCCCCCCCAAATACAATAGGCTCGAAATGTGTCTTTAAGGTTAGAGCTCTGACTGTATTTTTTTTTTATTTTATTTTATTTTTTTTTTTTTTACATAAATAAGAAAAACTGTCCTTTACAAATACATGTTGGTGGAAAGAAAAATATACATACTGTATATGTATAAATACAGATATAAAGTATATTTCTATTCATTATTTAAGGTGTAAGGAGTTCCTGGAATCCTACTTTTAAATGAATTCTAGTCTAGGCTACTAATTCTTTACTTGGAGAAAGTGGTGACAAAAAGAAAAAATATAGCCAGAGGAGGCTCTGATAGTCTCATAAAACGTGATTAAAAATTTGGCTCCAAGTTTATCTCCAGTTTCACCAAGTCAGCTCTGATTATTATCGTTTGGCAAAAGTGCTAGTACTCTCCTTCGCATTGGTTATTAATTACTATGTAATATTCTATTCTAACATATTTTAAACGAAATGGTAAATAAGTCTGCTGACCAGGGAGCATAAAGTGGTAGCAACAGGGCTTCCGTTAACGGGCGTACGGCCATAAATTACGTCCAAAAATCGTAGTTGTACGGCGAAAATTAACATCAAAGGCGTACAGTGTACTTCTAAAAACTTCAAAGTACGCCGCGATTCTTTACTAAGGACGTCCGATAATCTGTAAATTACCGATTATTTATAGCCCCGCCCATCTAATCTAATTTCATTTGAGACTGCCGACGTAACAAGTTGTAAAGCAAATAAAACTCATTGGAGCCTGTAATTGACAGGTGAAACCGGTTTTGTCCAGTTTTTATCAAGTGTCACACGCATGGCTGGTGAGAGGAGAGAGTGTTAATTAGATAATTGGCCTAGCCGCGTATTTTACAAAATGAAAGTTGCAATATAATCTCGATGCCAAATTGCTTAATTTATATTCATTAACCACAAAGTTGAAACTCCTTACACAAACAGATTATACTTTTTCATTTTCTATGTATTTATATCAAAGTTACAAATAGTAACAAAGTACTGATAGACAAACAATATTTAATAATCTCTAACCTAGGGGAAAGAACAATCGATTGCTTTGATAATAAATTAAAGAATCTGTTACATTTATTTCTACACTTGACAGTTTTATATACCTTTCATAAATGTATGCCAATTTAAAAGCTTTCCTGGACTGATAAATTGAAAACTGTTTGCAAAATGCAATTCACTGTATAAAACTTGTGGGTGGGGTATGGCACGCAAATTAAGTATTTTTAGTTTGAAACCGTTTATATAATGTCATCAAATATTTTCTTTTATAAACATATAGATGATTATAAATATCCTTTTTTACTTTTTAACAATTTAGATGTGTTGTTTCCCTCACCACCACGTGGAATCACTGACTCAAAGACGGAGTATGAATGCCATGTCCAAACAATTGAACTTCCTAAATTTTCCCCATGAACTTCCAAATTTGATACACAGGAAGTTCAAACTTCCTAAATTTGAACCTTAGTGGAAGCCCTGGTAGCAAAAAGAAAAATATAGTCAGAGGAGGTTCTGAGCTTGATTAATACTAGTTCAATAATATTTAACGTCGGGATTTTAACCATCAATTTTCAACGTTTTTTTATTTTTTTTTTTTATTTTGACTTTATCCCGAGGTTAAATCGCTAAGCTAAATTTCCCGTTAGCAAATTTCCGCCCTGATTTCAGGTCGGAACCAAAATCGTTAAATTCGTAGTTTTCCATGGAATGTTGTGCAAATAATGTATATATAATGAAAGATAAGCATAAAAGTGACTGAAAGGTGACCTACCTGTGATTAAATTGATCCAATTACTGTTTTAATTCCATATTTAAACTTCTCTTCCTATCACATACAATGTAAAGTAAAGTTGAATCTGCCGCCTGGCGGGCTGTATCGAATGTAAGGACTAAAAATGAACGAAATTGAATTTACTATTATTCGTACCACATATGTTTCGTAGCCATATCGGTACATGTCGTAATTTTCTAATTTTGCGTGAAAAACATAAGTATTTCATCGAAATAAATGCGTAGGTTAAAGATCGAATTTTAGAATGTTTTAAAAACACGGATGGTGCAATACGTATTGTTATAGCAACTGTGGCACTGGGAATGGGGCTTGACATCAGAGATGTTGATCTTGTTGTCCATTATGGTTGTCCGGCATCTTTAACCTCGTATTGGCAGGAAGCAGGCAGATGTGCACGCGGCGGACGAGTGGGGTTTAGTCTGATTCTCTTTGACGGTCTTTCTCTTCGCTTAAAGACGACCAAAAAGGACATTTCTGATATTTTAAAAAAAGAAAAGACTAACTGCTTCCGACAGGAAATTCTGGATATATTGACTGTTGGAGACAAAACTGTATTAGAAAGAAAGCCGTGTTCTGCATGTGAAACTGATGTATGCAAGTGTCAGGGCTGTACATGTTGTTACATTTGTTGCAAGAAATGCAAATGCACAGAACGTGTTTCATTCAATGTGCAACATTTCCTTTCTAATTAAAGTAAACAATCGTATTAATTATCACGCGGACATGAAAGTGAGTGAATGGGAATTGTCCCGCTTGCCTAACATATGCCATCTGCATTTGCCACAGACATACTCACATCGAAGAAATTTGTTGAATGCGAATTGTCCCGCTTGCGTAAATAAGTCATCTGCAGTTGCCAGTGAAAAGTTGACAGCAATGAAACTGGATGAATGGGAATTGTCTCGCCTGCCTAACATATGTCATATCCAGTTGCCAGTGCCAAGTTCAGAGCAGAAATTTGTTGAATATGAATTGTTCCGTTTGCTAATGCATTATAATTTTCAATTATAGAAAACATTAGAAGCGTATAGTGTAGTGTGTGTGTGTGGTGATGGTGGTGGTGGTGGTGGTGATGTGTGTGGGTGGAGGGGGGCGGGGGTGGGGGAGCGAGCGTATGGTGTAGTGTGTGTGTGTGGTGATGGTGGTGGTTGTGGTGGTGATGTGTGTGGGTGGAGGGGGGGGGACGGCGAAGCCATGTTTTTTTTGGTGGGGGGGGGCGTAATTTACGATAAAAAGGCCTACGGCCCATTAACAATTTGCAAAACTTTCGGCAAGTGTCTTAATTGTTTTGCTGTGTGTGTGTGTGTTTGTTGGTGGGCGCGCGCCCTCCAGCGCCCTAAAAGTTGCCCCGCCGCCATCCAACCTAAATAAACAAGAGGTCAATGACCTTGAAGCTCTACTGATTGATTTTGATTTCAGGAAGTAGTCACTACAAACTGGTTTTTTGAAAATCTATTTTTAGCCGTGGTGGCCATCTTGAATTTCCGGCCGACCTGAAATTTTGCTAGGATCAATTAGACATCAAGAGCAACATTCCTGTGAAGTTTCATGAAAATCCGTCAAGTAGTTTCAGAGGAGTAGTCGCTACAAGTTTTTATTTATTAACTCTATGTAAACAAAGATGGCCACTGACAGCCATGTTTAACATTGAATCAAAATAATGTTCGACTCGGATAACCATCATGTCATGCTGATCATTTTAGAAAAAGTCCCATATCAATATCTCTTATAGTTTTCAAGAAGTAGTCGCTACAAACTTATTTTTTAAAAATCTATTTTTAGCCATGGCGGCCATCTTGAATTTCCGGCCGACCTGAAATTTTGCTAGGATCAATTAGACATCAAGAGCAACATTCGTGTGAAGTTTCATGAAAATCCGTCAAGAATTTTCAGAGGAGTAGTCGCTACAAGTTATCATTATATAACTCTATGTAAACAAAGATGGCAGCTGGCAGCCATGTTTAACGTCGAATCAAAATAATGTTTGACTCGGATAACCATCATGTCATGCAGATCATTTTAGAAAAAGTCCCATATCAATATCTCTTATAGTTTTCAAGAAGTAGTCGCTACAAACTTATTTTTTAAAAATCTATTTTTAGCCGTGGCGGCCATCTTGAATTTCCGGCCGACCTGAAATTTTTCTAGGATCAATTAGACATCAAGAGCAACATTCCTGTGAAGTTTCATGAAAATCCGTCAAGTAGTTTCAGAGGAGTAGTCGCTACAAGTTTTCATTATATAACTCTATGTAAACAAAGATGGCCGCTGGCAGCCATGTTTAACGTCGAATCAAAACGATTTTCAACAAGGACCAACATCATGTCATGCTGATCATTTTAGAAAAAGTCCGATATCAATATCTCTTATAGTTTTCAAGAAGTAGTCGCTACAAACTTATTTTTTAAAAATCTATTTTTAGCCGTGGCGGCCATCTTGAATTTCCGGCTGACCTGAAATTTTGCTAGGATCAATTAGACATCAAGAGCAACATTCCTGTGAAGTTTCATGAAAATCCGTCAAGAAGTTTCAGAGGAGTAGTCGCTACAAGTTTTCATTATATAACTCTTTGTAAACAAAGATGGCCGCTGGCAGCCATGTTTAACGTCGAATCAAAACGATTTTCGACAAGGACCAACATCATGTCATGCTGATCATTTTAGAAAAAGTCCCATAGCAATATCCCTTAGAGTTTTCAAGAAGTAGTCGCTACAAACTTGTTTTATAAAAACCTATTTTTAGATTTGGCGGCCATCTTGGATTTCACATCTACATGCATTTTTGCTAGGATCAACTAGACTTCATGGGCAACATTTCTGTAAAGTTTCATGAAAATCCATTCAGTAGTTTCAGAGGAGTAGTCGCTACAAAAAAAAGTTTACGGACAGACGGACAGACAGACGGACGGACGACGGACGCCGCACCACGGCATAAGCTCTGCTGATCTCTGATCAGTAGAGCTAAAAACAAATCGCATTCTTCAGTGGGGCGAACATTTACACCCACCCCCTAAACAAACTTCATATATATTGGGGTGTGGAGCCGCCGCACGCACCCACACCCGTAAAACAGGCAAAACAAATAAAGGAAGGCCATTTCCTTGTTGGGCGTACATTTACGCTAGAAATGCCTACGCCCCACTATTTCCCAAACTTTGGGCATGTTTATTTCCTCTATGTCTCTGTGTATGGGCGCGCGCCTTCCACCCCCATAAAACCGCCCCATACCCCACAAAAACAACGTTTTTCGCATTTGTTTAGTAGGGCCTAGGTTTATCGCCCTCCACCCACTCACTCCACCCACCCCACCCCACACACATTTCCCAAATAGGCAGACATACGCCTCTCTCTCTCTCTCTCTCTCTCTCATTATGTTAGTTGGTGTCTGTGTGTGGGGGTGGGGGTGGGGTTGAGGTGGAAGAGGGATGTGGGAGTGCGGGGTGCATAGGGCATGGAGTGTGGTGCATGGGGCCGAGATTTCAGCGATGTATATCACATTAAAAAGGGACATATTACAGGCGCGTAGCCAGTCATACGCCCGTACGCCCGGGCGTACGTCTCTTGGAAAAAAATGAAAAAACATAGTGCCCCAAAAATGCAATAAAAACTTAAGCCTGACTAGGGTGAAACCCATCATTAGAAATTTATAAACATATAAATATCAAAGTTATCAAAACAGATGCCATAAAATGGAAATTTCAATCTAAGATATTAATTTTTCGCAACTATATAATTTATTTATCAATCAATAAAGGCCATCATTTTCAGCCCAAAATCGTCAAAAGCAACGTGCGGACGCTTAGGGCGTCCGGGGGGCCAAGCCCCCCGGACCCCACCAACCGCCCCTTGGACCCCAATATACGGGCGTATCCTCAAAAACGGCCTAGCTACGCCCCTGTGTTAAAAATGCGTTTTCGGATTATATCCTATAAAAGTCATAATACACATATTACACATATTTATAATTTATATAGCCGAATTAATGCGGTGGTTATTGCAAAATAGGTAGACACACTTATTTATATTAATAAACGCACATCTTTCCTTTTCGTACTAGAAAATAATCATTAAAATCCGTTTCGACTAAAATATTTCTACTATTTTACAAACCCACGTCTTTCAAAACCAACATGGTTGCCGCATCAATGTTTTTGTGAAGACGATTTTTATTTCGAACGACAGTGTTGACTACTGGTGAATATCACACACAAGATACAAGTAGAATGCTTTTTTACTGTTTACTTTATCATTTAGCAACAACAAACACCACGAAATACTTCTGGTACAGATTTCTGAATTTGCTAAAGGGAAATAAACTTCACCGATAAAACGTCACACTATTGAATAAGTAAAAAAAAAAGAAAAATGTAAAAAATCAAAATTGATATAAATTAAATGTCTCCATGAAAGATTTAAATATTGTGTGACGTTTTATGTTATAGAACTAGATTAATACATACGTAACAAAATTCATGTGTGCTATAAAAGTGAATAAAGATACATTTCCAATAAGAAAAAAATATTGGATCTTTCCATTTTAAATCAGGGCCTGTCCATTTCAAATGGGGGCCTGTCCATTTTCAGAAGCAACAAGCCCTGGGCCTGTCTCTTAAAATTATTTTCTTTGAGCACTGAGTTCATTTGGTTTTTAGCTCGACTGATCAGAGATCAGCAGATGATCAGAGATCAGCAGAGCTTATGCCGTGGTGCGGCGTCTGTCTGTCTGTCCGTAAACTTTTATTTGTAGCGACTACTCCTCTGAAACTACTTGATGGATATTTATGAAACTTTACAGAAATGGTGCCCATAAAGTCTAGTTGATCCTAGCAAAAATTCATGTTGATGTGAAATCCAAGATGGCCGCCAAAGCTTAAAATAGAGTTTTAAAATACAAGTTTGTAGCGACTACTTCATGAAATCTATAAGTGATATTGATATGGGACTTTTTCTAATATGATCAGCATGACATGATGTTGGTCCTTGTCAAAAATCGTTTTAGTAAAAACTTGTAGCAACTACTCCTCTGAAACTACTTGACGGATGTTCATGAAACTATACAGGAATGTTGCTCTTGATGTCTCGTTCATCCTAAAAAAGTGTCAGGCTCGCCGGAAATTCAAGATGGCCGCCACAGCTAAAAACTAATTTAAAATAAGTAAGTTTGTAGCGACTACTTCTTGAAAACAGATATTCATGGGTGAAAGTTTTCCGTATTGAAACTGAAATCCATATTGGGGACCCTCCCTGGGACCATTTTTCTAAATCGTGTAAATCCGTTGAGTTTTTCTAGGAGGGGTGGTAAGAATATGTTTGGGCTGGGAAATGTTGACCTACATTAAGTCACATAGATATAATATTGTCTGGTTTATTACCTTTGTTAATATAAATAAGTTTGTTTTCACTTCGAAAACGCAATGTTTTTGTGGCAAAACGCTTTTAACAGACATAACTGGTTTCCGGTATGAATGTAAATCTACAAAGCCGAGTCCCAGCGCTTGCTCATGACGGCTACCAATTTAAACGACAACCAAAAATCATAACAATGCGCGGCCCTGGATTGTTTGCGCGAAAAATGCGAACTTTTTTAATACACTTGAAGCACTCATTTATTAACGTGATTTGATGAGGTATTCAGTGTATTTCATTGATAAAGTATGAAATTAACATATATGGATGTGCATCTTTCCCAAAATGCGTTGCAAAACTTAGCGATATGCTTCTTGTTTTCATATGTCACCGGTTTTCACGATTCCAAAAAGAACGCAAGAAAAGATAGGACCGAAAATATATTTTTTTAGTTCTGAATGTATTTCTTTGATATACATGAGGCCTTACACTACTGCATAAATATTCAAAAATAAGACCAAGTGGACTTAAATTTGGGGCAAGTGAGGTTTTTGGCAGGGCAATTGCTAATGTAAATATGTATATAGAACAGAGACAGTGGTGAACATTGACTAAATATGGATATAGAACAGAGACAGTAGTGAATATTGACTTAATATGGATATAGAACAGGGACAGTGGTTAACATTGTATGTAAATATGTATGTAGAACAGAGACAGTGGTGAACATTGACTGGTGACTCAGGGGCACAAATTAGCGGTCGCCCAGTCGCCATTGGTGAGTAAAAAATGACCAAAATTTGACTTACACGCGCCCATGTGGCGACCAAAAATATTCAATCCAAAAAACGGAAAAAGTATAATCATTCAACACAAACATTTAAGTTCGAGGATCTTACCCACCAGATTTTGCTTTGGTCCCGTGAACTACCTACTGTTGGCCGAAATAGACAAACCCTTAACAAAATAATAATGAAACAAACGTTTGTTTTTAGCTCTGCTGATCAGAGATCAGCAGAGCTTATGCCGTGGTGCGGCGTCCGTCGTCCGTCTGTCCGCCTGTCTGTCTGTAAACTTTTTTTTGTAGCGACAACTCCTCTGAAACTACTAAATGGATTTTCATGAAACTTTACAGAAATGTTGCCCATGAAGTCTAGTTGATCCTAGCAAAAATTCATGTTGATGTGAAATCCAAGATGGCCGCCAAATCTAAAAATAGGTTTTTAAAAACAAGTTTGTAGCGACTACTTCTTAAAAACTAAAGTGATATTGATATGGGACTTTTTCTAAAATGATCAGCATGACATGATGTTGGTCCTTGTCAAAAATCGTTTTGATTCAACGTTAAACATGGCTGCCAGCGGCCATCTTTGTTTACATAGAATTATATAGTGAAAACTTGTATGTCTAATTGATCCTAGCAAAATTTTAGGTCGGCTGGAAATTCAAGATGGCCGCCACGACTAAAAATAAATTTTCAAAATACAAGTTTGTAGCGACTTCTTCTTGAAAACTATAAGTGATATTGATATGGGACTTTTTCTAAAATGATCAGCATGACATGATGTTGGTCCTTGTCAAAAATTGTTTTGATTCAACGTTAAACATTGCTGCCAGCGGCCATCTTTGTTTACATAGAGTTATATAGTAAAAACTTGTAGCGACTACTCCTCTGAAACTACTGGACAGATGTTCATGAAACTTCACAGTTATGTTGCACTTGATGTCTAGTTGATCCTAGAAAAATTTCAGGCACGCCAGAAATTCAAGATGGCGTCACGGCTAAAAATAGATTTAAAATAAATAAATTTGTAGTGACTACTTCTTGAAAACTGTAAGTGATATTGATATGGGACTTTTTCTAAAACGATCAGCATGATATGATGTTGATCCTTGTCGAAAATTATTTTGATTCGACATTAAACATGGGCGCCATTGGCCATCTTTGTTTACATAGAGTTTGTATAGTAAAACTTTGTAGCGACTACTCCTCCGAAACTACTTGGCGGATTTTCATGAATCTTCACAGGAATGTTGCTCTTGATGTCTAGTTGATCCTAGCAAAATTACGGGTCGGCCGGAAATTCAAGATGGCTGCCACGGCTAAAAATAATTTTTCAAAATACAAGTTTGTAGCGCCTACTTCTTAAAAACTATAAGTGATATTGATATGCAACTTTTCCTAAAATGATCAGTATGACATGATGTTGATCCTTGTCGAAAACTATTTGATTCAACGTTAAACATGGCTGCCAGCGGCCATCTTTGTTTACATAGAGTTATATAATGAAAACTTGTAGCGACTACTCCTCTGAAACTACTTCATGGATTTTCATGAAACTTCACACGAATGTTGCTCTTGATGTCTAATTGATCCTAACAAAACTCTAGGTCGGCCGGAAATTCAAGATGGCCTCCACGGCTAAAAGTAGATTTTCAAAAAACAAGTTTGTAGCGACTACTTTTTGAAAACTATAAGTGATATTGATATGGGACTTTTTCTTAAATGATCAGCATGTCATGATGTTGGTCCTTGTCGAAAATCGTTTTGATTCGATTTTAAACATGGCTGTCAGCGGCCATCTTTGTTTACATAGTTATATAGTAAAAACTTGTAACAACTACTCCTCTGTAACTGCTTCACAGATTTTCATGAAACTTTACAGGAATGTTGCTCTTGATGTCTTATTGATCCTAGCAAAATTTCAGGTTGGCCGGAAATTCGAGATGGCCGCCATGGCTAAAAATAGATTTTCAAAATACAAGTTTGTAGCGACTACTTCTTGAAAACTATAAGTGATATTGATATGGGACTTTTTCTAAAATGATCAGTATGCCATGATGTTGATCCTTGTCAAATAATTTTTTGATTTGACATTAAACATGGTCGCCAGCGGCCATCTTTGTTTACATAGAGTTATATAATGAAAACTTGTAGCGACTACTCCTATGAAACTACTCGATGGATTTTCATGAAACTTCACAGGAATGTTGACCTAGCTATCAAAAATCTATCAGTAGAGCTTCAAGGTCATTGACCTCTTGTTAAAAAAGAAGTTTGTAGCGACTACATCTTGAAAACTATACGTGATATTGATATGGGACTTTTTGTAAAATGATCAGCATGACATGATGGTTATCAGAGTCAAACATTATTTTGATTCGACGTTAAACATGGCTGCCAGTGGCCATCTTTGTTTACATAGAGTTATATAATGAAAACTTGTAGCGACTACTCCTCTGAAACTACTTGACGGATTTTCATGAAACTTCACAGAAATGTTACTCTTGATGTCTAATTGATCCTAGCAAAATTTCAGGCACGCCGGAAATTCAAGATGGCCGCCACGGCTAAAAATAATTTTTCAAAAAACAAGTCTGTAGCGACTTCTTCCTGAAATCAAAATCAATCAGTAGAGCTTCAAGGTCATTGACCTCTTGTTATTTTTCCACTGCGGAAACGAGACAATGTTTGAGAAGTTGCGATGTACGGTTCATGTTACGGTAATCTGAGCTTCGAATGTCAATGTAAAATTAGATGTGCAAGAGTACAGGTAACATTTGCTGGTATAAAATCAACATTAAATCAGACATGGTAGTGTTTATTTTACACATGATCATAAATTCGTGTTATAATTTGAAAATATTTTGAGGAAATAATTAGGTTTCACTTCCGGATTTTGGATATTCTAAAACGCAGCGCTTTAAAGTTTTGATTAATAAAATGTGGTGCTTTTAGAAATCATCAATAATAATTATATGGCAGGGAATCATGTCGATAAAAACGGTCTCATACATTAATTTTAAAACTGTATGTCAACATAAAATATTTATAACAAAATAAAACAATAATTTAATAATATCTAATCTTTTTTAATCTTTTATTACAATAATTTACATATTCTAGTTGTGATAATTTATAACAAAACTCATTAACAATACTATTTATAATTAAATAGATAACTTGGACTTGTAATGATCAGTAATGTTGTTTATGATATTCAATAAACACGGAGTAAATGCATGTAATTGTTCATTAATTATGCACCAGAGTGGTAAAATAAAATAATATTTTGTTGGGCCCCTGACTTTTGGGCTGAGCCCCTAAAAATTCTAAGTCAGGGGCCCAGCTGGCTCCTAGCTAAATAGAGTTAGTCTGTGACTGCTGTGAACATTGATATTGCTGTGTACATGCATCTGTTTCCACTTAAAACTTCAAGAGGGTTATGGACAATATCAGTAAGTAAATGTACATGTTTAATGCATTTTAAGGGGATCTCAATATCAAAAATCCAAAAGCTTCAGGGGGGCGTCCCCCTTGAACCCCCTAACCAGGGCTTCGTCCTGGACCTGACAAGGGGCCTGGCGGCCCTCTAGACCCCCGGCCTGATTTCAGTATTGTGGAAATTGAAAACTTTCACCCATGCGTATAGACTCTTGCACTAGTCTTGTTTACCGGATTAGCATCAATCTGATACAGACTGCATTTACTTATTTTCGTTTCACAATGAAGTTACGCAAAAAATAGTGGAATTGGAGAGAGGTTTGACTACATATTATGTTGTCGGATCATTTGTTCGTTCTGTCAGTCTGTCGTGGGTGATATTCAATCAAGTGTGTGCTATTTATTTCTACTCGCAGAAAAAAGCAAGTGTTCGAAATTTTCAGTATTAAAATGAACTCTCATTTTGCGAGCGTAAGAGTGAAATTCGACCCCTGACATATAGGGAAAAAAACAAAAAATATTCTTCTCGGAAACTACAAGAGCCAGAGGTTTGATAATTTGCATTTACTATAAGCTTATGGTCCTCTACCAAGTTTGTTCAAATGGTGGTCCAGGGGTCACATTTGGCCCCACCCCGGGGATCACAGTTTTACATAGACTTGTTATTTTGAATTAATTTCTAATAAAATTATATGGAAGAATAAAAGTGATCTTAGCAAATTTTGAGTAGTATATAAGGAAAAAAAACACTGTTTAGATTAAGAGGTCGCTAATTTAGAGCATCATGGCTACAGTACATTAAGGCGTGGCAGTAAATCACTTCCTGAATTGACTAAGGCATCACTGTAGCACCATGCCTGAAAGGGCTGGAGAAAGCCCTGATCTGAAAATGAGGCTTACAATGTTGTAATTAAATTAAATGTTTAATTAGGTATAAAGGCCAAGTTTAATCGATTATAGATAGATCATAGGTTGGTTACACATTCTGATGATCGATCATGAATTTTCACCCGATTAATGATTACAATAAAAAATATGCCTGGCTTGAAATACCCCAAGTGTGTAATCAACTTACAGCCAGTGTAATGCATACTTTCATCACTTTAAATATGTAAATGACGGTGAGTCCAAGTTTGAATGACTGAGAAATTTCTGAACAAAAGCCAATTTAGTACCCCGTTAAAACTAAACTAAACTATAGGATAATACCCAATTACCATCCAAAGCTTATCTGTTGCTCATGGTGAGCTATTGTGACTGCTTTTTGTCCATCCATCTGTCATGGTCCGTCCGTTTTTGTTTGCCTAAATGACTTCTGCTGATAAACCTCTTGAATAATTTTGACCAAACTTAACATGGATGATCCTCAGGTGATTGGCTTTCAGTTTTGTTAAAGTTAGGTCAGCGTGACATCCAAGCTTGCCACTGTTACCATAAACGGTTCGAAACCTTAAACAATCTTCTCATGAAGCGCTGAACAGATTTTGACAGATTTTTCGCTGTAGAGCGATGCAGGCCCTCTTGGGCCTCTTTTTTCGTTTGTTGACATTATATAATACTGCAGTTATTTTATTTTGTGCTATATTTGTACATTTCAGTGATGAAGATTTCTTACTGGAAGACACATCAAGCGTGAGTGCATTCTCAAAAAAAGTAAGTATGTTATTGTATTTGAATCTATTGGAATTGAATTGAATTGGGGTTTTAAGGCGCACCAACACATGAAAAGGTTATATGGCGCCTAACAGGCATGAACATGCCAGGCTCATCTTCCATGTACATCGAGATAAAATATGAAAAATGGGCCTAGAACCTTCTCACCCTGAACTGCCGAGTTGCTGCAAATTCTATCATAGAAACTCCATTTATGCTGGAGCCACGTTATTGTTTTTCTGCCACTGCTCTTTTGATGCGAGCGAGATAGCACCTGAAACAATGCAAGGATCATGATGAAGACCTTTAATGAACATGAACAAAAAATGATAAAATGAACATGAATTTGGGGGGATTCTACCCCTCTGCCTACCCCTCCAAAGGGATCTGCAGTGGCCCTATTCTTTGCCCCGTGACCAAACGGGGGCCCCCGGGAACCACACGTGACTTAATCTATTGGAAGAGTACATGTATAATTATTGTGATATATGAAGAGGAAACTTAACAGTATGAATAAAGGGGTTGAGGGACACGTTAGTGGGCAAGGGTATTCACTGCCCAGGGTCTTCCACAGGGCATTTAAGAGAATATCCCCCCTATCCCATTTTCATTAAATCTAGTTTTCCCCTACTCCTGAATTGATCCCCTATCCTTTGATCTCTGCCCCATCCATTAAAAACACCAATGAACCTGCAAAATGGATTATACCTGTTTATAAATAGCTCATTGCAGGCTGTACTTCTTAAAAATCCGGTCATTTACTGTTGAAATAAACTCAGATTGCATCTAAAAAAACATGATCCTTAAAAAATATTGGTCAGCCGAAGGGTATCTCCCTCCCATGCCCACTGGGCCACACCATGATATTCAAATTTAACTTCCCCTATCCCTTAAATTATTTCTGAGGAAGACCTTTCTGCCGAAGTTCTTGTTTTTCCTCTTTTCTCATAAAGGAAATGTCAGAAAGCTTTGAAACTTTTCACTCATGTTCATTATCATTACATAATGTTATATGACAAAAAACATAATTCTGTCATGTATTTCGCCGAAATTATCTCCCCCTTTTTTCTTAGATTTTTTAGTAAAATGTTGAATTCACAATCCGGCATTCGCACCACTGTTGGTGCGTTGGTGCTTTACTTGTTTTCTGAATGGACTACTATCAATGCACTTGAGATTTTAAGAGAAGATAATGTATACTTAATTAGCCTCCATTGTTTGGTTGGGTTTAATTATTGTTTATAAAAAGGATTGGCCATGAAGTAATATTCCATGTAGTGCTTGAAGGCTTTGAAAAATGCATGTTTTATGTTTAAAGTGAATGTACCTTTTAAATTAGCGTCTCCGCGGCCGAATGGTTAATGACGTTGCGTTGTAAACCTTCGCCTTTCACTACTGCGGGTTCTAATCCCACTGGGAGCTAGACTCGATTCTTACGGTTGGCGGGAGGAGTACAGTACTGGTTCTACCCAGGAACAGTGGGTGGTATGCCTCCACCACAAAAAAATCGACCGTCGTATATAACCTTACATGTGTTGAAAATGACGTCAAAATAAAACATCATACAAACAAACAAAAACCTTTTAAATATATGTACAGCTGATCAATAGCAGAATTTATCATTTTAAAACCATAGATGATAAATCGTGTGAGTGGGTGGGGCAATTCCTTATTACAGCAATTAATGAAGAAAAACACTCCATTTACTAAACAGTTGCTAAACAATAAAATAGTTTACCAAATTACCACAATATTTTAACATTTCGAATTATTTGTCAGTGATTAACTTGTAGTCATGCATAGTGATGTACCGATTAATCAATTGTAACCCACCAACAGTTACAAAGGCATTCGGTTATGATGAACAATTGTGAAAGTATAATCCATCATCGGTAAAATCATAAATGTAAAATAGCACTTCTTGACATATAAATAATGGTAAAAATAGAAAATAGAACGACGGCGTGCCATCGCAAATACCCACGTTTTTTTCACATAGCCTAGGCTTTCTACCGTTCCTACTTTTTCCTAGTTTTCCTAATTTTTTAACAGCCTCCTACTTTTTCCTACTTTTTCATGAAACCTCCTACTTTTTGAGAATTGTTTTTCATGAAAATTAGAAAAATGCCTGTTTTGTTAGTTTATTTGCAGCATAAGAGCAAATGATGTCTAACTGACAGGTTTCTGTTGATGAAAGCTGTTCCAAAGATGTTCCTCACTGGTTTACATCATTTGTCATAAAGGTTGAGGGACTTTGGTGGCAACATATTTCAACAACAGAAACTTGTCAAGCAAAGAGAAAATACATAGATGTATCAGTGTAAGAAATTGCATTATTAAAGACCAATCAAGGTAATATGTTTTAGCTTGTATATTCATCTCTGAGCTTCTACTGAATGCACACACTAAACTTATATAACCCAGGGTTCTTAATAAGAACTGGCCGCCGGCCGAAATGACCGCTTCAAATGGCATTTGGGCCGGTTCAAAATCGTTCAAAAAAAAAAATTAAAAAAAATTAAAAATTAGGACAGTGACATGGATAGTATGTGTTATTGAACTTTGTAGAGATAATGGAAAGTGTTTGTTGTTGAAGTTTGTAGTTATGTGGATATGTGGTGTTCAGAATACAATTTTCAAATGGATATGTGTTGTTGAAGTTTGGTAAATAAATATAATTGTCAACATACTGCACTACCTCTAAATACAGATACAACTACTGCACTGCAGTACTTGTATCTGCATATAGAGGAATATTGCTTATGAAATTGCACTTTAAAGTGTGATTTAAAAGGCATTCAAAATGCAGGAAATGACGCGCTCAATTTCAAAATTTTCCCGCACCCCCCACGCCTAAGCCTATTACTTTTTCAAAAAGGCCTGTTCAACCAAAAGTTATTGGGATCCCTGATAACCAAGATTTTTTCCTTCTTTTTTGTCAGAAAACTTCCTACTTTTTCCTACTTTTCTGTCTGGAAACCTCCTACTTTTTCCCTACTTTTTTGTCAGAGGCTGGTAGAAAGCCTGCATAGGTTACATTTGGGAAAATTAGCAGATACATAAAATATAAACACAATAATATCAGTTACAACTATTTTGTTGGTTAAAATAAAATAACAATGGCATAAGAAACATTACAGGAAAGAATACATACTTGAACAGAAATTCAAGGTCTGAAACACAAATGAGCATGCATATATTAGTTATACTTCATACCTTCTGTAATTTGCTATTTTACTTAACAGCCAATAGAAGAAGAGGTGATAGATGAAGATGCTCTCCTGGGTATTGGTGGTGAAGACAAGCATGACATCTTGCAGTAAGTGTCCATGATTGTTTGTGGTTGTGGTTTGTCACCTGGGTATTGATGGGGAAGACAAGCCTGTCACCTCCCTGCAGTAAGTGTCCATGAGTGTTTGGGGTTGTGGTTTGTCACCTGGGTATTGATGGTGAAGACAAGCCTGTCACCTCCCTGCAGTAAGTGTCCATGATTGTTTGGGGTTGTGGTTTGTCACCTGGGTATTGATGGGGAAGACAAGCCTGTCACCTCCCTGCAGTAAGTGTCCATGAGTGTTTGGGGTTGTGGTTTGTCACCTGGGTATTGATGGGGAAGACAAGCATGACACCTCCTGCAGTAAGTGTCCATGAGTGTTTGGGGTTGTGGTTTGTCACCTGGGTATTGGTGGGGAAGACAAGCATGACACCTCCCTGCAATAAGTGTCCATGAGTGTTTGGGGTTGTGGTTTGTCACCTGGGTATTGATGGGGAAGACAAGCATGTCACCTCCCTGCAGTAAGTGTCCATGAGTGTTTGGGGTTGTGGTTTGTCACCTGGTTATTGGTGGGGAAGACAAGCATGACACCTCCCTGCAATAAGTGTCCATGAGTGTTTGGGGTTGTGGTTTGTCACCTGGGTATTGATGGGGAAGACAAGCATGACACCTCCCTGCAGTAAGTGTCCATGAGTGTTTGGGGTTGTGGTTTGTCACCTGGTTATTGGTGGGGAAGACAAGCATGACACCTCCCTGCAATAAGTGTCCATGAGTGTTTGGGGTTGTGGTTTGTCACCTGGGTATTGATGGGGAAGACAAGCATGACACCTCCCTGCAATAAGTGTCCATGATTGTTTGGGGTTGTGGTTTGTCACCTGGTTATTGGTGGGGAAGACAAGCATGACATCTCCCTGCAGTAAGTGTCCATGAGTGTTTGGGGTTGTCGTTTGTCACCTGGTTATTGATGGGGAAGACAAGCATGACATCTCCCTGCAGTAAGTGTCCATGAGTGTTTGGGGTTGTGGTTTGTCACCTGGGTATTGGTGGGGAAGACAAGCATGACACCTCCCTGCAATAAGTGTCCATGAGTGTTTGGGGTTGTGGTTTGTCACCTGGGTATTGATGGGGAAGACAAGCATGACACCTCCCTGCAATAAGTGTCCATGATTGTTTGGGGTTGTGGTTTGTCACCTGGTTATTGGTGGGGAAGACAAGCATGACATCTCCCTGCAGTAAGTGTCCATGAGTGTTTGGGGTTGTCGTTTGTCACCTGGTTATTGATGGGGAAGACAAGCATGACATCTCCCTGCAGTAAGTGTCCATGAGTGTTTGGGGTTGTCGTTTGTCACCTGGGTATTGATGGGGAAGACAAGCATGACATCTCCTGCAGTAAGTGTACATTATTGTTTGGGGTTGTGGTTTGTCACCTGGTTATTGATGGGGAAGACAAGCATGACACCTCCCTGCAATAAGTGTCCATGATTGTTTGGGGTTGTGGTTTGTCACCTGGTTATTGGTGGGGAAGACAAGCATGACATCTCCCTGCAGTAAGTGTCCATGAGTGTTTGGGGTTGTCGTTTGTCACCTGGTTATTGATGGGGAAGACAAGCATGACATCTCCCTGCAGTAAGTGTCCATGAGTGTTTGGGGTTGTCGTTTGTCACCTGGTTATTGATGGGGAAGACAAGCATGACATCTCCCTGCAGTAAGTGTCCATGAGTGTTTGGGGTTGTGGTTTGTCACCTGGGTATTGGTGGGGAAGACAAGCATGACACCTCCCTGCAATAAGTGTCCATGAGTGTTTGGGGTTGTGGTTTGTCACCTGGGTATTGATGGGGAAGACAAGCATGACACCTCCCTGCAATAAGTGTCCATGATTGTTTGGGGTTGTGGTTTGTCACCTGGTTATTGGTGGGGAAGACAAGCATGACATCTCCCTGCAGTAAGTGTCCATGAGTGTTTGGGGTTGTCGTTTGTCACCTGGTTATTGATGGGGAAGACAAGCATGACATCTCCCTGCAGTAAGTGTCCATGAGTGTTTGGGGTTGTCGTTTGTCACCTGGGTATTGATGGGGAAGACAAGCATGACACCTCCTGCAGTAAGTGTACATTATTGTTTGGCTTTGTGGTTTGTCACCTAGGTATTGGTGGTGCAGACAAGCCTGTCACCTCCCTGCAGTAAGTAAACATGGTCGTTTGGGGTTGTGGTTTGTCATCAATCCTAATGTTAGAAAGGAAAAAGCTACTCTTCAAGCTAACGTGTGTGTCAGATGGGTACGTTGTACTGGGCGGTTTCGTGTATCTAAGTCTATGATACGACATGTTAAAGAACCATTGGAATCTATTCCATAGCAGTTTCTGGATTCCTATGTATCCATCCCCTCTCTCTGTGGCGACTGTAAATAATCTAAACATTATGTGTTGAGTTGTTAAACAACAGTTATTAAATTCAAAGTTTCCTTATCTTTAGGTTTATCTGACACTAAAGTTCCCAATTGCAAGGGCCCCAGCTCTATATAATTGTGAAGGTATTCATTGGAATTTAATACTTTTTGTCCCCTGCTGTGGAGAGACATAGAAATAGTCCGCTTGCGTGCATCCATAGGTCATATACAAAACCTTCTGTTTGCATCTAGTCATTCATTTTTCATCAGATTATTTTTTAGCTTAACTTTTCCGAAGGGAAAAAAGAGCTATTGTGATCACTTGATGATCATCGTCATCATCGTCATTGTTTTCGTCATCTGCGTCCCCCGGTTAAAGTCTGTATATAAGTTTGTATCTCCCAAACCACATTACATAATGGATTGAAACTTCACACATGTGTTCCGGATCATTAGTTGACACCACAGTGTCAGGTGATATTTTGACAGAATTATGGCCTTTGTTTACAGAGATGAGAATTTTCCGCGGATTCCCGAGTTTTTTTTGACTGCCAGGACCATTTTTGAGATCAGTGTAAATTCGTAGAAGAATTTGAGGGGTGTGGGGTGTGTATAGACATAAACCCAAGCCAAAGAATGAGTCACATTTCTCAACGTAATCCTTTAATTGCACTCCCTTATGCAATGCAATTAGCATCCACAGCGGCGATCAGCGATTACCCCGGGCAGTTTTTATCAACAATCAACCATGCCGGAAGCCCCGCCTCCAAATTACTTTAACTGATAGTCGGCATTGTCGATATTATCCAATCATTTGGCCCTATCTATTTTAATCCAGACCCACTAGCCAATAGACTATTACGACTACTAAAGGTAAATCACATGTTCGTCACGTGATTAACTGTTCGTCACGTGGTGAGCTGAAAATGGCGATACACTGAAACAATAACACTAACACGTCGATTAATTAGCAATCAGGCCGATTTGTCGGCAATCTTTCGATGAATAAAAAACTAAGGACTTTTGATAATGGAAGTATGTTTGATATGAAATGGATGGTGTGCATTTTTTTTTATTGTTTCTCAGTGTATTGTTGAGCGTAATTGTAACAGACATGAAAGGCGGGTGGGGTAACGGTTTTTGCATAGTTAGTGTACTAATTACGTTCGAAGAATTGAGTTGTCAAAAAAATGAAATAAAAACAAAACAAACTGATATATACATAATCAGTTTGATTTCGTATTTGGCAGCGCTAATGTTTACATTTCAAAATGAGTTTGTTGAACTTTTTCAGTACGTGTTAAAAAAAGGAAAATATGAAAGTGAAAGTGAAAATAAAAAGAGGAAAAATGTAGAATGTGACGCACAGCCAATCAGAAAGTCAAAATCATTTTTTTGGTATATTTGTAGCAGTTTAAAAACAGTCTGAGACACTCTCAAATAGCACCAGAGTGCAGGATTTTGCATCTAGGTTTCAAAATTGTCCAGGGCGTTTCCCTAGGCGTTTCAGAGTTTTTACTTGGACCCCATTCTCATCCCTGTGTTTAGCGGGGTATACTGGTTTCACCCTGTCTGTCTCTCCATCTGTCTGTCTGAAGACGCAACCTTGTCCGCTCCATAGCTCCTCTCCCCCTGAGGTGAGCTGCCTGTGGTGAGAGCATGACCCCTATTGATTTTGAGGTCAGTAGGTCAAAGGTCAAGGTCACTGGGACCCAATAATGAAAAACCTTGTCTGCACCATAACTCCTCTCCCCCTAATGCAGATCTCATGAAACTTCGTAGGTGAACTGCCTGTGGTGAGAGGATGACCCCTGGTGATTTTGAGGTCACCGGCACCCGATAATGAAAAACCTTGTCAGCTCCATAACTTTTTTCCCCATGAAGAAAATCTCATGAAACTTCAAGTGTGAAAGTTCTGCCTTTGGTGAGAGGATGACCCCCATTGCTTTTGAGTTTAGTAGGTTAAAGGTCAAGGTCACCGTCTCCCGATAATCAAAAACTTTGTCCGCTCCATAACTCCTGTCCCCTTGAAGTAAATTTCATAAAACTTCCTAGGTGAACTTCCTGTGGTGAGAGGATGACCACTAATGATTTTGAGGTCAGTAGATCACCAGCATCCGATAATAAAAAACCTTGTTTGCTCCAGAACTCCTCTCCCCTTGGAGCAAATTACATGAAACTTCATAGGTCAGCTGCCTGTGGTGAGAGGACAACTCCTATTGTTTGAGGTCAGTAGGTCAATGGTCAATGTCCCGGGGACCTGATAATGAAAAACCTCCGCTCCATAACTCCTCTCCCCGTGAAGCAAATCTCATGAAACTTGATAGGTGGACTGCCTGTGATGAAAAGATGGCCACTATTGGTTTTGAGGTCAGTAGGTCAAAGTTCAAGGCCGCCATTACCTGATCATGAAAATCCCATTCCACTCAATCTTTACTCAGAAGTTAGGGTGGGGAATGGTGGGGGACGAGGTCTGGTAGCGGGGGTATAATTATCACCCTTAACAGGTGACCACTCTAGTTCATACTTGGAAAACTTGGTTAAAGTTTGTATAAATGTAAGCTTACATCTCCAAAAGTACTTTACATAATGGATTGAAACTTCACACATGTATTTGGCATCTTGAATAGCCCATGTTTTTAGCTCTACTGATCAGAGATCAGCAGAGCTTATGCCGTGGTGCGGAGTCCGTCGTCCGTCCGTCCGTCTGTCCGTCTGTCCGTCTGTCCGTCTGTCTGTCCGTAAACTTTTATTTGTAGCGACTTCACAGCTGAAACTACTGGATGGATATTCATGAAACTTTACAGAAATGTTGCCCATAAAGTCTAGTTGATCCTAGCAAAAATTCATGTTGATGTGAAATCCAAGATGGCCGCCAAAGCTAAAAATAGAGTTTTAAAATACAAGTTTGTAGCGACTTCTTCTTGAAAACTATAAGTGATATTGATATGGGACTTTTTCTAAAATGATCAGCATGACATGATGTTGATCCTAGTCAAAAATCGTTTTGATTCAACGTTAAACATGGCTGCCAGCGGCCATCTTTGTTTACATAGAGTTATATAGTAAAAACTTGTAGCGACTTCACAGCTGAAACTACTGGATGGATATTCATGAAACTTTACAGAAATGTTGCCCATAAAGTCTAGTTGATCCTAGCAAAAATTCATGTTGATGTGAAATCCAAGATGGCCGCCAAAGCTAAAAATAGAGTTTTAAAATACAAGTTTGTAGCGACTTCTTCTTGAAAACTATAAGTGATATTGATATGGGACTTTTTCTAAAATGATCAGCATGACATGATGTTGATCCTAGTCAAAAATCGTTTTGATTCAACGTTAAACATGGCTGCCAGCGGCCATCTTTGTTTACATAGAGTTATATAGTAAAAACTTGTAGCGACTTCACAGCTGAAACTACTGGATGGATATTCATGAAACTTTACAGAAATGTTGCCCATAAAGTCTAGTTGATCCTAGCAAAAATTCATGTTGATGTGAAATCCAAGATGGCCGCCAAAGCTAAAAATAGAGTTTTAAAATACAAGTTTGTAGCGACTTCTTCTTGAAAACTATAAGTGATATTGATATGGGACTTTTTCTAAAATGATCAGCATGACATGATGTTGATCCTTGTCAAAAATCGTTTTGATTCAACGTTAAACATGGCTGCCAGCGGCCATCTTTGTTTACATAGAGTTATATAGTAAAAACTTGTAGCGACTACTTCTCTGAAACTACTTGGTGGATTGTCATGAAACTTTACAGGAATGTTGCTCTTGATGTCTGATTGATCCTAGAAAAATTTCAGGTCGGCCGGAAATTCTAGATGGCCGTCACAGCTAAAAATAGATTTTTAAAAAATAAGTTTGTAGCGACTACTTCTTGAAAACTATAAGTGATATTGATATGGGACTTTTTCTAAAATGATCAGCATTACATGATGTTGATCCTAGTCAAAAATCGTTTTGATTCAACGTTAAACATGGCTGCCAGCGGCCATCTTTGTTTACATAGAGTTATATAGTAAAAACTTGTAGCGACTACTCCTCTGAAACTACTTGGCGGATTGTCATGAAACTTTACAGGAATGTTGCTCTTGATGTCTAATTGATCCTATCAAAATTTCAGGTCGGCCGGAAATTCAAGATGGCCGTCACAGCTAAAAATAGATTTTTAAAAAAGAAGTTTGTAGCGACTACTTCTTGAAAACTATAAGTGATATTGATATGGGCCTTTTTCTAAAATGATCAGCATGACATGATGTAGATCCTTGTGGAAAATTATTTTGATTCGACGTTAAACATGGCTGCCAGTGGCCATCTTTGGTTACATAGAGTTATATAGTAAAAACTTGTAGCGACTACTCCTCTGAAACTACTTGACGGATGTTCATGAAACTTCACAGGAATGTTGCTCTTGATGTCTAGTTGATCCTAGAAAAATTTCAGGTCGGCCGGAAATTCAAGATGGCCGCCACAGCTAAAAATAGATTTAAAATAAATAAGTTTGTAGCGACTACTTCTTCAAAACAATAAGAGATATTGATATGGGACTTTTTCTAAAATGATCAGTATGACATGATGTTGGTCCTTGTCGAAAATCGTTTTGATTTGACCTTAAACATGGCTGCTTTGTTTACATAGAGTTATATAATGAAAACTTGTAGCGACTACTTCTTTGAAACTACCTGACGGATTTTCATGAAACTTCACAGGAATGTTGCTCTTAATGTCTTATTGATCTTAGCAAAATTTCAGGTCGGCCGGAAATTCAAGATGGCCGCAACGGTTAAAAATAGATTTTCAAAAAACAAGTCTGTAGCGACTACTTCCTGAAATCAAAATCAATCAGTAGAGCTTCAAGGTCATTGACCTCTTGTTATTATAACAAAATTATGACTCCTTTTATACTTAGAAATCTTGGTTAGAGCTTGTATACATGTAATTGATGGAATCCTTGTTTATCAACTGTAACTTCACGAAAGTCGAGCGCCTGCACCGTTGGCGGTGCTCTTGTTCATATTTGGTAGGATCACTCCTGGGGGCAATCTGTAGGCAGCGAGCAGAGGGTAGTGCATTAGAATCAGATTGCTATCATACCATGGTTTGACATTAACGGTTGTCCGCTTGTCCGATGCCATGCAGATTCTATTGGGGACAAGTTAATAGTCCCAGGTGACCTGTCCGACGAACAACTACATTTTATATCAAACAATTAATTTTACATCTTCGAAAAATCGCAAGTGAAGTGATGTGACATCGTCGAGCACCTTATAAATGATGAATACAAACTCTCTTGTTTCCATTGATTGAGGCGTGACTTTCATGTAATTACGAGAAAAATTTGCTCATTTCCGTATTATCAGAAATACTGCTCGTAGGTATTTCCAAAGATACAAACGTCAATTCGATGGATTTGGTTTATTTGCCCCGGCCAAGTACCGCGTAAAACGTAACAAAAATCCGAAATGGCTTGATTTTAAACATATTTTTGTTTAAATTTTATAGTTAGATATAAAAATATTTTGTAATTAATTACGTACAAATCGTACAAACTCGCTCATTTTCGTAGATCATCGGAATAACGAGCAGCATGCTGGTTCTATGGGCGCCGCCATTGTTTATTACACGTTATTGAACCCACATGACCGAAAAATAGTATCCAAGTTGGTGTCTTTCCTTTCCGATATTATTTTTAAAAAAAAAAAGTTTGAGGCAGTTCGGATTGCCGAGTTACGAGTTGTATTAAACCAATCAATTTTAGGGTAACTGCCGATCTCATGTCGGACATGTGCGTAGATGGTAGGTGGCGTATTTTAAACCATATTTTCTCACAACATTATAAATATTACAGACACCGGCATTGACCTAACTTGACCTTGAACAATAAATATTCTTTGTCACCCAGACGTACGCAATCTGCTCATAAAAGGTGGACCATCAAGGTGGAAATGCGGCTGGGTGATCGAGTCTAGAAAATAAACAAAAAAATGTGGCGATATCTGACAGTTGAAAACAACCCCCCAGAAAAATGATAATGATCTTGTTTTTAGCTCTACTGATCAGAGATCAGCAGAGCTTATGCCGTGGTGCGGCGTCCGTCGTCCGTCTGTCCGTAAACTTTTATTTGTAGCGACTACTCCTCTGAAACTACTTGATGGATATTCATGAAACTTTACAGAAATGTTTCCCATGAAGTCTAGTTGATCCTAGCAAAAATTCATGTTGATGTGAAATCCAAGATGGCCACCAAAGCTAAAAATAGATTTTTAAAATACAAGTTTGTAGCGACTACTTCTTGAAAACTATAAGTGATATTGATATGGGACATTTTCTTAAATGATCAGCATGACATGATGTTAATTAATCCTTGTCAAAAATTGTTTTGATTCGACGTTAAACATGGCTGCCAGTGGCCATCTTTGTTTACATAGAGTTATATAGTAAAAACTTGTAGCGACTACTCCTCTGAAACTACGTGGCGGATTTTCATGAAACTTTACAGGAATGTTGCTCTTGATGTCTAATAGATCCTAGCAAAATTTCAGGTCGGCCAGAAATTCAAGATGGCCGCCACAGCTAAAAATAGATTTTTAAAAAATAAGTTTGTAGCGACTACTTCTTGAAAACTATAAGTGATATTGATATGGGACTTTTTCTAAAATGATCAGCATGACATGGTGTTGATCCTAGTCAAACATTATTTTGATTCGATGTTAAACATGGCTGCCAGTGGCCATCTTTGTTTACATAGAGTTATATAGTAAACACTTGTAGCGACTACTTCTCTGAAACTACTTGACGGATGTTCATGAAACTTCACAGGAATGTTGCTCTTGATGTCTAGTTGATCCTAGAAAAATTTCAGGCTGGCCGGAAATTCAAGATGGCTGCCACAGCTAAAAATAGATTTAAAATAAATAAATTTGTAACGACTACTTCTTGAAAACTGTAAGTGATATTGATATGGGACGTTTTCTAAAATGATCAGCATGACATGATGTTGATTCTTTTCGAAATTTATTTCAATGCGACTTTAAACATGGCCGCTAGCGGACATCTTTGTTTACATAGATTTATATAGTAAAAACTTGTAGGGACTACTCCTCTGAAACTACTTGATGATTTTTTATGAAACTTCACAGGAATGTTGCTCTTGATGTCTAATTGATCCCAGATTTTTTTTAGGTCGGCCGGAAATTCAAGATGGCAGCCATGGCTATAAATAGATTTTCAAGATACAAGTTTCTAGCGACTTCTTGAAAACTATAAGCGATATTGATATGGGACTTTTTCTAAAATGATCAGCATGACATGATGTTGATCCTTGTCAAAAATCGTTTTGATTTGATGTTAAACATGGCTGTCAGCGGCCATCTTTGTTTACATAGAGTTATATAATGAAAACTTGTAGCGACTACTTCTCTGAAACTACTAGACGGATTTTCATGAAACTTCACAGGAATGTTGCTCTTGATGTCTAATTGATCCGGAAATTCAAGATGGCCGCCACGGCTAAAAATAAATTTTCAAAAAACAAGTTTGTAGCGACTACTTCCTGAAATCTAAATCAATCAGTAGAGCTTCAAGGTCATTGACCTCTTGTTTTATTACATTTACATGAAGTGCGGGGACAAGTAAATTTGGCTGGGGACAAGTCAATTTTTAAAATTACTTTTTGGACTATGGACAAGTGGCCAAAAAAAGTTAATGTCAAACCCTGCATACAAGTGTATATTCAAATCTCAGATATTAAAGCACTATCTTTCGTACTACAGGTGTAGACGTTAACTTTTAGTACGGTGATATCCATCTACTTCATAGTGTACAAACATTTAGTACGGTGATATCCATCTACTTCATAGTGTACAAACTTTTAGTACGGTGATATCCATCTACTTCATAGTGTACAAACTTTTAGTACGGTGATATCCATCTACTTCATAGTGTACAGTAACAAAATTGCAGAAAGTTTCTAAGTGCATTACTTTAAGCAGTTGACATTTCTTTGGCACATGTATATTTCATACTATGCACTAACCTGTTCTTACCTGTTCTCGCAATATACAGATTCCCCCCGATATTTGTTTTGATTATACAGTACAGCTCACGCGAACCCCACACTTTACTCTTTCACGCCGAGTGAGGAATTTACAAATCACGTAATTACGCGGAGTTCCGATGATAAAACTACTCGGGAGTGGGAATCAGCTTCGCGAAAAGCTCTCGTCGTACTTACACCACGATACTTCGCGAAGACAAACTCGGAGTTCGCCGAGCCGAAACTGCACAGGTAAAAGGTGCAACTTTTTCTTTGCAGTCATTTTAATGCATAATTATTCAATAACATTAGCAAAAATCAAAGCAGAAGACAATTTTACTTTTGTCGTTGCATTGTTTGTACTTTTTCTGGCGATTGATTGCTTTGTTAAGCACGCTGTCAGAAAATTCAGATTTTTAGCTCTACTGATCAGAGATCAGCAGAGCTTATGCCGTGGTGCGGCGTCCGTCGTCCGTCCGTCCGTCCGTCCGTCTGTCCGTCTGTCCGTAAACTTTTATTTGTAGCGACTTCACAGCTGAAACTACTGGATGGATATTCATGAAACTTTACAGAAATGTTGCCCATAAAGTCTAGTTGATCCTAGCAAAAATTCATGTTGATGTGAAATCCAAGATGGCCGCCAAAGCTAAAAATAGAGTTTTAAAATACAAGTTTGTAGCGACTTCTTCTTGAAAACTATAAGTGATATTGATATGGGACTTTTTCTAAAATGATCAGCATGACATGATGTTGATCCTAGTCAAAAATCGTTTTGATTCAACGTTAAACATGGCTGCCAGCGGCCATCTTTGTTTACATAGAGTTATATAGTAAAAACTTGTAGCGACTACTTCTCTGAAACTACTTGGCGGATTGTCATGAAACTTTACAGGAATGTTGCTCTTGATGTCTAATTGATCCTAGAAAAATTTCAGGTTGGCCGGAAATTCAAGATGGCCGTCACAGCTAAAAATAGATTTTTAAAAAATAAGTTTGTAGCGACTACTTCTTGAAAACTATAAGTGATATTGATATGGGACTTTTTCTAAAATGATCAGCATTACATGATGTTGATCCTTGTCAAAAATCGTTTTGATTCAACGTTAAACATGGCTGCCAGCGGCCATCTTCGTTTACATAGAGTTATATAGTAAAAACTTGTAGCGACTACTCCTCTGAAACTACTTGGCGGATTGTCATGAAACTTTACAGGAATGTTGCTCTTGATGTCTAATTGATCCTATCAAAATTTCAGGTCGGCCGGAAATTCAAGATGGCCGTCACAGCTAAAAATAGATTTTTAAAAAATAAGTTTGTAGCGACTACTTCTTGAAAACTATAAGTGATATTGATATGGGACTTTTTCTAAAATGATCAGCATGACATGATGTAGATCCTTGTGGAAAATTATTTCGATTCGACGTTAAACATGGCTGCCAGTGGCCATCTTTGGTTACATAGAGTTATATAGTAAAAACTTGTAGCGACTACTCCTCTGAAACTACTTGACGGATGTTCATGAAACTTCACAGGAATGTTGCTCTTGATGTCTAGTTGATCCTAGAAAAAATTTAGGTCGGCCGGAAATTCAAGATGGCCGCCACAGCTAAAAATAGATTTAAAATAAATAAGTTTGTATCGACTACTTCTTCAAAACAATAAGAGATATTGATATGGGACTTTTTCTAAAATGATCAGTATGACATGATGTTGGTCCTTGTCGAAAATCTTTTTGATTTGACCTTAAACATGGCTGCTTTGTTTACATAGAGTTATATAATGAAAACTTGTAGCGACTACTTCTTTGAAACTACCTGACGGATTTTCATGAAACTTCACAGGAATGTTGCTCTTGATGTCTAATTGATCCTAGCAAAACTTCAGGTCGGCCGGAAATTCAAGATGGCCGCCACGGTTAAAAATAGATTTTCAAAAAACAAGTCTGTAGCGACTACTTCCTGAAATCAAAATCAATCAGTAGAGCTTCAAGGTCATTGACCTCTTGTTTTATTCCCAATAAAAAATCACCACAGGTGTGCACTCATGGTTAATTGGATTCTATGCGGAGTCACTCTGAGTGTTTGATCACAACAAGTGACTCAACAATGGCATACTTTCGCCGCGTGGATTTGCCGAGTCCAAACACTGATTTTGCGTAGATCCCTGCTGCACTCGATACGACCAAACTCGGCGATTTGAGTAAGTGTAGGTTTCGCGTGAGTTGTACTGTAAGTCTAGTATTAAAACAAAGGACGAGTTAGAATATGATCAAATTCTACAAAATATTGGCCAAGTAATGGGCCTTTTATACTTTTAACTAATTGAAATATAATGTGTATAACAGAGTGGTTTCTACTCAATAGCTTAACCCTTAACCCGCTAAGCACAACTGTAATAGCCTTTGCGTCCATTGTAAACCCAGATCAGCCTGTTATGCCCCCTTTCATAAAAGTTTAAGCTGCCACCTAACCAAGCACATAACTGGCCATAACTTCAGAAGTAGTTGACCTATGTTCATGAAACTTCACACACATATTCATCTTACCACACAGAATATTGTTACTCATGAACAGTAAGTCTGACTTCAGCAGAGTTATGCCTCCTTACATAAATCTTTAACTACAACCTAACCAAGCTCATAACTGGCCATAACTTGAAAAGTACAGTACAGCTCACGCGAAACCCACACTTTACTCTTTCACGCCGAGTAAGGAATGTACAAATCGCGTAATTACGTGGAGTTTGGATGATAAAACTATTGGCGTGGGAATCAGCTACGCGAAAAGCTCTCGGCGTAATTACGCCACAAATATTCGCATAGACAAACTTGGAGTTCGCCGAGTCGAAACTGCACAGGTAAAAGGAGCAACTTTTTCTAATTGCAGTCATTTTAATGCATAATTATTCAATAACTTTAGAAAAAATCGAGCAGAAGACAATTTTACTTTTGTTACGGAAAAACGGATGTGGATTATGTATACTGGGTCACGACAGTTATAGGGTGGTTCCTATTACCGGTTTCGCGGCGAATGAACATAAAATTCAATCAGTAATTATTATACTGGAAACTATAATTATATTTTTAAATACTCGCTATTTGTAACACATTTTTACTCTTCTCCTGTTTATTATTAATACATCGCTGGGTTCTTTAGTCATAAAATAATTGTAAAGAATTCCGAGTCATAATGACTTTTGGACAACAGAAACGAACACAACTTGTGATTAAATGCATTAAAAGTTTGAAATACATATTTGTTTCGAAATTTATTCATTGTATTTATCAGTCGTGTTAACTTTGCACAGGAAAAATGCACTCGGCATCTCATTTTTTGTACATTTTCTGGCGATTGGCTTTTTCAAGCACGCTGTCGGAAAACTTCCCCCGAAAAGTTGTCGGAAAAGTCAGATTTTTTCCCCCGATAAATCACCAAAGGTGTGCACTTACGGTTAATTGGATTCTACGCGGAGTAACTCGGAGTGTGATCACAATGAGTAACTTGACAATGGAGTACTTTCGCCGCGTGGATTTGCCGAGTCCAAACACTGACTTGGCGAAGGTTCGCGCGGCGCTCGATATGACCCCACCACAAATAGCAGGTCCATCTACCCCCAGCATAAACCGGGCCTTAAACATTTGTTATTATGGCCTTAAAAAGTCCTTAAATTTCATGATGATAATTTTGTATGAACCATGATTGATATATGTCAATGAAATAATAAATAAATGAAGGGATAAATATGGGTCTTTTGGCAAACAATGGGGAAAAAAAAGAGTAAAAATAAAGTACTAAAACTGCTGATTTCTGAAATAGTTAAGTAAAAATATTTTTTTAGCTTATCACTTATTTTTGTTTACCATATTAGGTATAATGATATTTTATACATTTCTTCTTGTTTTTAAAAGGGTCCTCAAAGGTTCGTAAATCCATAAATGTATTTTTTAGGGTAAAAATTAACTTAAATGTTGATTTCTGTAATAAATGTAGATTTTAAATACTTATTCATTATTATATTTATTATTAAGAAAAGTCAGTATATCTCTAATTTTCTATATCACTCTCAGTGTAATGATACCTTTCATGTAATTAAATCAATCTCAATCAAGCAAGGGATACATGTGGGTATTTTGCCAAAAAAAATAAAAAGAACTAAAACTAATTCAATAAAAACATATTTGTATTCGTTTCTGTTATGAGTGTGTTTTTGTTTAAATCCTTTTCTAAAAAGGAAACATTTGATATAAGCCATATTGGTTACGGTTGTGAGTAACATGACAGGTGTGGCCTGTACATGTATGGGTGTGTGTATATTGAAACCTGCTGTGTCTTATGTTCTGTACAAATATTTAGCTGTGGTCATACTTGTAACATGACAGGTATGGCCTGAATCTGTGTGGGAATGGGTAATTTGAAGCCCGCTACTCTAGGTTCTTTACAATGGGTGGGTGTGTACTTTACTTACTAGTAACATTTTACAGGTATGGCTTGTATCTGTATGAGTGTAAGCTACTTGAAGCATTCTGATTCTATTTGTTCATCTGTACAATATGTGGGTATGGTCTTACATGTAACATTACAGGTGTGGCCTGTATGTGTATGAGTGTGAGCACCTTGAAGCCTTCTGTCTCTATATGTTCGTCTGTACAATATGTGGTTGTATATTTACGTGTATGGTATGGCCTTTATCATTTTGAGTGTGAGTAGCCTAAAGCCTTCTGACACTCTGTGGGTGTATACTTGTGTCGCATGACATGTATGGATTGTATCTATATATATATATATGAGTATTGGAGGCTTGAATCTCACTGTATCAATGTTCTGTACAATATGTGGTGTAACATGATAGGTAGGGCCTAAATCTGTATGATTATGAGCTACTTGAAGATGTTCTGTACAATACATGGGTGTATACTTACATGTAAATTGACATGTATGGCCTATATTTGTATGCATATTGGCTACTTGAAGCATTCTGACTCTTCGTTCCATATAATGCTTGGGTGTGGACTTACATGTAACCTGACAGGACTGGCATGCTTGGTCTGTAT
The DNA here is from genome assembly GCA_037043455.1 of Cyrtodaria siliqua. Taxonomy (NCBI): domain Eukaryota; kingdom Metazoa; phylum Mollusca; class Bivalvia; order Adapedonta; family Hiatellidae; genus Cyrtodaria; species Cyrtodaria siliqua. The sequence continues at coordinate 116,571 of JAWPHD010005185.1, forward strand.
ATATGTATAAGTGTGGGTAACTTGAAGCCCACTGTCTCAGTGTTGTGTCCAGTATGGGGTTGTGATGTAAGATGACAGGAAAGGCCTGTTGGCAACTTGAAGCCTTCTGTATCTTCTGTATGTTCTTTACAATATGGGGTATATACTGAATTGTAACATGACTAGAATGACATGTATCTGTATGAGTTTAGGTATGTTGAAGCCCCTTTCCTCTTGGTTCTGTACAATATGTGAGTGTATACTTAAGTGTAACATAACATGTATAGTCTGTATCTCTTTGGGTGTGGGCAGCTTGAAGCCTTCTGCATCTATGTTCCGTACAATATGTGGGTATATACTTAAGTGTAACATGACAGGTATAACCTGTATCTCTATGAGTGTGGCTAGCTTGAAGCCCACTGCCTCCATGTTCTGTACAATATGTGTGTGTGCGCAACTTGAAGCCTTCTGCATCTATGTTCTTTATATGTGTTAACATGACACTGTATGGCCTATATCTGTTTGAGTTAGGGCAACTTGAAGCCCACTGTCACTCTTTTCCTTTGAATAATATGTGGGTATATACTTTCTTGTAAAAAGAGAGGTATGGCCAGTATTTGAAGGAGTGTGGGTAACTTGAAGCATCTACGTTCTGTACCATACGTGGGTATGGGCAACTTGAAGCTTTCTGCATCTATGTTTCATGCAATACGCAGGCATTCTTACATGTTAACATACAATACATTGGGTATATCCGTACATGTAACATGAAAGGTAATGGCCTGTATCTGTATGGGTGTGGGTAATTTGAGCCACTTTCCTCTACACTTCTGAACACTTACCTGTTACACACGTATGGCCTGTATGAGATTGTATGGGTGTGGGCACCTTGAAGCCAGCTGTCCTATGTTCTGTAAATATGTGGGTGAATACTTATATCACAGGTGTATCATAATGCAATCTGGAAAAATGACTTTTAATATATATGCTAAATACGAGTCTTAACCTAAACAAATAAACAAACATTTGGGTTAAGTCATAATTAAAAATATATTGCTATCTTTAAGCATTTGGATGGTGGCCATTTTGATATGTGATAAACGTAGTAACATGGGATGGGGTGGGATGGGGTAGGGAGAGGGGTAAAATATTTGCAGTGTGCTAAAAATAGTTAACATGGTGGGAGGGGGCCCTCAGGGGGACATTTAATACATTATAAAGGAGCTTACATCTAAACCAAAAACAAAAAACATTTCTGTGTAAATTTTATTTGGGTTAAGCTATAATTAAGAATATATTGCTGTATCAAAGCATTTGGATGGCGGCCATTTTGAAATGTGCTAAAAATAGTAACAGAATAACCTGTGACCTTGGGGACCCTTTTCGATTTTCAAGTTAAGACTACCAACTACTATCACAGAAAGTTTGGTGCTTTTGTCCACTCGGTCCACATCCGACCATTTTGGTCCCTAGCTATATGTATGCCTTTTTTCATAAACTAACTTTTAAAAAATGAACTGCTCCATTATCCATGAAGGATTGCACCCCCTGTCTTCAAACTTTATAGATTATAATTGGTAAAATAAGCACACTGGCAGGTGACACAAGTGTTCCGTTGAAACCATTCTAATTAAATGTGGAATCTGTGAAATAATTAATTCTCTCTTTTTGTATTGTATTGTAGAGATAAGAGTGGAGCAGATAACTACGGCATGTTGTTGGATGACAGTGCTGATGTCTATAATATAACAGCTGACAGTCAGGTAAGTCTCAAACCACTATAATTTGTGGATCTGAGAACTGTGGCATTTTGTTGGATGACAGTGCTGATGTCTATAACATGACAGCTGACAGTCAGGTAAGGTCTTGCACTCTGTCATAACATAACAGCTGACAGTCAGGTAAGGTCTCAAACCACTATTATTTGTGGATCTGAGAACTGTGGCATTTTGTTGGGATGACGGTGCTGATGTCTATAACATAACAGCTGACAGTCAGGTAAGGTCTCTAACCACTATTATTTGTGGATCTGAGAACTGTGGCATGTTGTTGGTGTCTATAACATAACAGCTGACCGTCAGGTAAGGTCTCACACCACTATTATTTGTGGATCTGAGAACTGTGGCATTTTGTTGGATGACAGTGCTGATGTCTATAACATGACAGCTGACAGTCGGGTAAGGTCTCACACCACTATTATTTGTAGATCTGAGAACTACGGCATTTTGTTGGATGACAGTGCTGATGTCTATAACATGACAGCTGACAGTCAGGTAAGGTATCACACCACTTTTATTTGTGGATCTGAGAACTGTGGCATTTTGTTGGATGACAGTGCTGATGTCTATAATATGACAGTTGACAGTCAGGTTAGGTCCGGTTAATTGCATAAAAAATTAACTAATAATGATTTTATATTGGTAAGAAACGCAATATTGTCCATGCAGATAACGAATTGTGCAAATGTACCTTATGATGTGTTGCTGAATCAATAAGTTTGTTGTTAAGACTTACCCTCGCACATTTATTCAGGAGCTTGACTATGAAGATACATACCAGGAAGAGGAGGAGATGGGAGAGTCTGAAGAACCGTTGGTTGTGGACGAGACACCCAACAACACTACAGCAGTTGTGCAGACAATTAAGGTCACCTACTTTACCTCATTCACATTCTCTAAGCATGCTTAATGTTAAGATTGTAGCATGTTCAGTAACATTTGCTTTGATGAATGCAAAGCATTAAATCGTTTAATTTAGAGTAACTAAAGGGGCATGGCTATACCATACTATTACTACCAGATAGAGGAAGTTAAGAGTGAAGTCGTTCTGTCATCACAGTGTTGACACCATGTTACAAAAAAGATAGTCTGTCTCAGCGGGCTATGTCCATCTCGGTGTTTAAATAAGCCAAATGGCTGAGACCAGACTCTATCTATTACTTGTTGATTTAAATTTCCTGTCAAGGGACACTTATTTAGTTCCACTTCTTTAAAGTGATGCACAGAACCTGATCATACGTCTTGTAGAAAACGTCCTATTCATAGAAATATATTAACAGTTTAAGATAACTTTAAATCACTAATTGTCATCCGTATCAATAGCATCACATGCTTTTAGGTTCAAACTTGTAAGCAAAATTTTTCTTTTTTAAATGCAGATATTTTTTTTTGGGACATGCAAATTTAATCAATTTATCACGCAGATATGCACTTTTCTGCCTGAGAAAGGTCCTGGAGTTCTCTTTAATCATCGCCCGCTCTGTGCTCTGATTTATTCGATTGGCACCAACCTCTGTAAAAATAAACGAAGCGAGATTATAGTTTCCATGACTAGTTTGTAAATATTGTAGGCTAAAGTGTTCGGTGGTAAGGGGAACAACAGTGACAGTGACAGCGATGAGGAGAAGAAGGACAGTCGGGACAGATTTAAAACAGAACGACAGACAATAACCCTGAAATCTTCCTCTAAAACGGTCCACCACATTCCAGATAGCCTAGGTGAGTTGGGCCGTGTTACATACTTAATTCTCCCCAGCAGGAATTCCAAGAATCCAGTTTACTTACTCACTTCCTCATAAAAGCTGGACAGTAAGCGTCCATTATAGGTATGTTTTACATATTGTAAATACCCTGTGCATATTTCGAGAGGAATCATCTGCTTCTACATCCGACAATAAATTAAAGGCACTAAACAGACGAATAATGGAAAAATTACACTACAAAACCATTTATCAATAATATATCCAGGTGTTTAAGTCATATAATAATGTCTGTGTGCCAGTTAAAAGTATAGGTTTATAAATGGGTTCTTAAAATATCCGTGATTAAATTTGCGTCAAATGATGTAACTCTTAATTTAACGCTCCAGTTTCGGGGTTTGGTCTGACTGGTTAAAGCTGATTATGTCTATAGAGTTTGAATTATCAAAATATGTAAGTGATTTATATATATACCTCGCCTTCAATAGTAGGTTTAGAAACGGTGTACATCGGTTTGCAGGATAGCTACTTGAAGTAGTGCCCAATTCTATATGTTCCTATGTCTATTAAGTCTAGAATCTGTCCATGCCCTCAATTAAAAAAATTATTCTAGGAACAAAATCCAAAAACTTACTAGTTTAAGTTAAAAAAATTATAATATTATAAATATATACTCGTCGGGGGCCACTTTCCGTCACTTATGTAAACATAAACTAATTTTTCAGACAAATCTATGTATCCTGACAATTTTTACTCTATTTTCTATTAGGTTACCTTTTCTGGAAATTTGATACCAAAGAATTTTGTTTTATATAAATTATCGAAGTGGCACGTGACCTTTTTATAAATAGACTAAAACTGAGAAATCATTTTGTTTACAAGCTCAGTTTCCGTCATGTATTTTATCGAGTGATAGATTCAATAAGGTCAAAATACAGTAAACTTTTATGAATTAGAAACTTGTTTGCAAGTCTATACAACAATTTTATTGTAATAATGGTATGTTTGCATTGTTCCATCAGTCACATCGATCGTTATAACAATGCGCCTGGTAACGTCGATGTAAAATGTTCAACGACGACAATTTACAGTTACTCTGTGTAAATCAAACAGATACAGGTTTTACGAGTTGCTTCTCTTTGGTTAAACTATATAATCACGGTATATTTTAACTGCGTCCACTAAAGAGTGATAAAAATATGACGTCATTACAGTGTTATTTTTTTTATAGTTTATTATGCGGCAGTATGCGCGTGCATCCCCAACGCCATATAAGGAAGTAAAGACATTTTTCGGAAAAATCCCTTTCGTATTTGTATCTCTTATTTACTTTTTGGTTGTTTTTCCTGTTTCCAATCTTCAGTTATAAACGTCTGACAATAAGTGACATCGCGTAAGCAATTTGCAGTGTAAAAACATTTTTTAAATGAGAATGACGGAAACTGGGCTTGGACGGAAACTGGCCTCTAACGAGTACTGTTTGTGTACGAGTTATCGTCATTCACCAGATTTCGTCGTTATCAATAAAACGCTCGATGTTGTGATTATTTTTCGACCCCACTTTACAAATCACTACACACTGTCATCAGACGATTGGAAAGGAAAAAATAGTTCAGAAATGTTAACATACACTCTCAAACCAACCCGTTTACCTTTATAAATACCGTTATAAACAAAACACAATCGGGGGAAATCACGCGCTAATACGCATGCGCAGGAAAGTTTCCTTTTAAACTAGCTGATCTTTTACGTCGAACCATTGAATCAATTTGACATGCCCAAAAAACTAAAAGCGTGCTAAACATTTCAGCCAAGGGAGACAACTAGTTCACGTCAATCAATTTAAATTTGCGGACAGTTATTTCCCTTTAAATTATGAACGTCGAAGTGAAGATGCCTACAGTTGAAATGTAGATATATATAAATTTTTTCTAGATAATTTGTTTGTGTATTCATATGCAATGGTATATTTATGTTTCAATTAATAACTACACACGTTTTCATCATCCAAAACATGGATTATTCGGTATTAAACTGAACATGACGATAACTACTACATTCTGCTCAAACGACCGACCCAATTCAGTCTATATTTAGTAACGGTCACGTGACTTGCTACTGAGAATAGGAACAATGTAAACACAGAATATTTACGGCAAAGGGGTAAGCTTCTCTACCGCCAAAAATATTTATGAGATGACTAGTTTTGATATAGATATATATAGATATATTAAAGAATCAACATAAAAATGACGATATCTGGTAAACAGCCAGTATATAATTATATTATTTTTGTCATCTCCATTTTTGTACCCGTAATATTTTGGTCAGATAGTTTGTAGATACTAATGCAAATGTTTGTGTTATCTTCACTTACCTTATATGTATGTTCTTATATATAGGATATGATTTACCTTAATATCAATTCATCAGATTACAGTATTCTGTCCAACTAAAACGAATCAACTCCATCAAAAAAAATTAACACAACAAATAAATAACCAAAAAAAAAATTCCACCACATTTAGAGAAACTTTAAAATGAAGGCTTTCTTTTTTCGCTGTAGAAGTCACCAAAGAAATGCAAGAAGAGATTGACTCTTTTGAGAAAAAGAAGGGTCATAGAGGGCAGCCCTTCCAGCAGAAAAGAAATAAGCAAAATCAGCAGCAACAGCAGAATCAAAATCAACAGCAGCAGGGCCAGTTCAGACAGCCCCATCCGAGGTTAATGTTTGTCATACGTATACATCTCCTATTATATCCAGATTTCTTTTTATCCAGTCGGAAATATTATAATAAACTGTCACTAAATGATTTGTTAGATATTTGTGAAGTATGGTAGTCACAGAATTTTATTGCGATGTCCAAGAAATTCACACAACACATGGTCACATGGATATGCAGAAGTATATCAGGGCTTGGAAACACAATTTGACCCATTTCTGACACACCAATTTTATGTGTTGATTTATCAATCCAAATTACCGCTTTGATCGCATCTAAAGGACACTACTTTGCACCGACTGGGCACAAAGGTTTGACACATATCTGAATGACATTTACTTGCCTCTCGACCAAATTATGATGTTCTTGTTTTGGTAATCTACATCTATTGTTTTGGTAATCATCTATTGTTTTGGTAATCTACATCTATTGTTTTGGTAATCTACATCTATTGTTTTGGTAATCTACATCTATTGTTTTTGTAATCTACATCTATTGTTTTTGGTAATCATCTATTGTTTTGGTAATCTGCATCTATTGTTTTGGTAATCTACATCTATTGTTTTGGTAATCATCTATTGTTTTGGTAATCTACATCTATTGTTTTGGTAATCATCTATTGTTTTGGTAATCTACATCTATTGTTTTGATAATCATCTATTGTTTTGGTAATCTACATCTATTGTTTTGGTAATCTACATCTATTGTTTTGGGAATCTAGATCTATTGTTTTGGTAATCATCTATTGTTTTGGTAATCATCTATTGTTTTGGTCATCTACATCTATTGTTTTTGTAATCTACATCTATTGTTTTGGTAATCATCTATTGTTTTGGTCATCTACATCTATTGTTTTGGTAATCTACATCTATTGTTTTGGTAATCATCTATTGTTTTGGTAATCATCTATTGTTTTGGTAATCATCTATTGTTTTGGTAATCTACATCTATTGTTTTGGTAATCATCTATTGTTTTGGTCATCTACATCTATTGTTTTGGTAATCATCTATTGTTTTGGTAATCTACATCTATTGTTTTGGTAATCATCTATTGTTTTGGTCATCTACATCTATTGTTTTGGTAATCTACATCTATTGTTTTGGTAATCATCTATTGTTTTGGTAATCTACATCTATTGTTTTGGTAATCATCTATTGTTTTGGTAATCATCTATTGTTTTGGTAATCATCTATTGTTTTGGTAATCTACATCTATTGTTTTGGTAATCTACATCTATTGTTTTGGGAATCTAGATCTAATGTTTTGGTAATCATCTATTGTTTTGGTCATCTACATCTATTGTTTTGGTAATCTACATGATGTTTTGGTAATCTACATGATGTTTTGTGATGTTTTGGTAATCTACATGATGTTTTGGTAATCATCTATTGTTTTGGTAATCATCTATTGTTTTGGTAATCATCTATTGTTTTGGTAATCTACATCTATTGTTTTGATAATCATCTATTGTTTTGGTAATCTACATCTATTGTTTTGGTAATCTACATCTATTGTTTTGGTAATCACCTATTGTTTTGGTAATCTACATCTATTGTTTTGATAATCATCTATTGTTTTGGTAATCTACATCTATTGTTTTGGTAATCTACATCTATTGTTTTGGGAATCTAGATCTAATGTTTTGGTAATCATCTATTGTTTTGGTCATCTACATCTATTGTTTTGGTAATCTACATGATGTTTTGGTAATCTACATGATGTTTTGTGATGTTTTGGTAATCTACATCTAATGTTTTGGTAATCTACATGATGTTTTGGTAATCTACATGATGTTTTGTGATGTTTTGGTAATCTACATGATGTTTTGGTAATCATCTATTGTTTTGGTAATATACATCTATTGTTTTGGTAATCATCTATTGTTTTGGTCATCCTATTGTTTTGGTCATCTACATCTATTGTTTTGGTAATCTACATGATGTTTTGGTAATCTACATGATGTTTTGTGATGTTTTGGTAATCTACATCTAATGTTTTGGTAATCTACATGATGTTTTGGTAATCTACATGATGTTTTGTGATGTTTTGGTAATCTACATGATGTTTTGGTAATCATCTATTGTTTTGGTAATCTACATGATGTACATGTAGTGCTTATGAAGTTTATGATTCTTTGATTGAATTAAGTGCAGGACATTCGTTCGGCTGTTTTTGAGACCGAAATTCGACCCCATTTCCCTTCCCAAAAAGTACATTTTTCTCCAATTTTACCTGTTAAAAATGTCCATAAAAATCATTATTTTTGACTTATAATAATCAGTCAGAAATTCGCATATCATGCCGTTGAAATTTCCTTAAAGGAGTATTTACCGATACTCACCGACCGTACAGAATCAAATTGAATACAAAATTGTACAGTGGTGTCATGCATGAATTTATTCGGGAGCGTTCCGTCTTTATCGCTGTATTAAATGAATGTTCAAGAATGTGAGATTGATTTTAACTAATCTGTGTTCCTTAGAAATTCCCCTTTTATATAAAAATGACACAAAATCGCTCTTCCTAAGGGTCGTGACCCCAATGCCCTGAACTGTTTAATTGGTTTGTACGAGCATGTTGCATTACTGTTTAATTTGACCAAAATGCAATAAAGCAGTGGCTTTCGATCATGCTTTCAAATTTAGGACTCACAAAATGTAAGTTAGTTTGAGAAATGTGTTGAAATTTTCAACGCTCACAAATAACTGCAAGTGCATCATTTCTGTACAAAGTAAGACTGATGAAATGACAAAATATGACATTATTTGAAGCTTTTACTGTGGTTAATTGTCAAGTTTTCACTAATTTATTTTTGTCTGAAAATCATTTTTGTAATAGGCCTAAATTAAAATATTTTTTGTTTGCCCTTTACCTACCCAGCAAAAAATCACTGGGTAGGTAGGTAGGTGAGTTATTTTATTTTATTTTATTTGATAAAACTATATTACCTTGCATGTTTTTTTAAATGATAAAATATCGCAGGTTCCGACTCATTTTTCTGACTGTTTTTATTAGCCATTTTCACGAGTCACTGCGCTACTAAAACGATCATACTTTATCATCCTATAGACACAGTGCGCGAGTCTCTAGATGTGCCCGAATAACATAGACTGTTAGAGTATCAACTGAAGAAGGTCACAAATCAAACTCAGTTGTCATCATTGAAGAAAATAAAAAATAAAAAATAATTATTTTTTGGAAACACTATATTTTCGGTTGGGGCTAAAAATCTGGGACTGTAGGTAAAGGGCAAACAAGCAATATTTTAATTTAGGCCCAATTAATTTCTTGGTGCTTCTTCCTTTATACAATGTTCATATAGTTACAAGCGGGTAGGCAGTACCAGGTAGTATTGTAGTACATGCATATTGTAATAGAGGGAATTAGTTGTTAATTAAACTATGCATTAGACTAATTTTTAGCTCTACTGATCAGAGATCAGCAGAGCTTATGCCGTGGTGCGGCGTCCGTCGTCCGTCTGTCCGTCTGTCTGTCTGTCCGTCTGTCCGTCTGTCCGTAAACTTTTATTTGTAGCGACTTCACAGCTGAAACTACTGGATGGATATTCATGAAACTTTACAGAAATGTTGCCCATAAAGTCTAGTTGATCCTAGCAAAAATTCATGTTGATGTGAAATCCAAGATGGCCGCCAAAGCTAAAAATAGAGTTTTAAAATACAAGTTTGTAGCGACTTCTTCTTGAAAACTTTAAGTGATATTGATATGGGACTTTTTCTAAAATGATCAGCATGACATGATGTTGATCCTAGTCAAAAATCGTTTTGATTCAACGTTAAACATGGCTGCCAGCGGCCATCTTTGTTTACATAGAGTTATATAGTAAAAACTTGTAGCGACTTCACAGCTGAAACTACTTGGCGGATTGTCATGAAACTTTACAGGAATGTTGCTCTTGATGTCTAATTGATCCTAGAAAAATTTCAGGTCGGCCGGAAATTCAAGATGGCCGTCACAGCTAAAAATAGATTTTTAAAAAATAAGTTTGTAGCGACTACTTCTTGAAAACTATAAGTGATATTGATATGGGACTTTTTCTAAAATGATCAGCATTACATGATGTTGATCCTAGTCAAAAATCGTTTTGATTCAACGTTAAACATGGCTGCCAGCGGCCATCTTTGTTTACATAGAGTTATATAGTAAAAACTTGTAGCGACTACTTCTCTGAAACTACTTGGCGGATTGTCATGAAACTTTACAGGAATGTTGCTCTTGATGTCTAATTGATCCTAGAAAAATTTCAGGTCGGCCGGAAATTCAAGATGGCCGTCACAGCTAAAAATAGATTTTTAAAAAACAAGTTTGTAGCGACTACTTCTTGAAAACTATAAGTGATATTGATATGGGACTTTTTCTAAAATGATCAGCATTACATGATGTTGATCCTAGTCAAAAATCGTTTTGATTCAACGTTAAACATGGCTGCCAGCGGCCATCTTTGTTTACATAGAGTTATATAGTAAAAACTTGTAGCGACTACTCCTCTGAAACTACTTGGCGGATTGTCATGAAACTTTACAGGAATGTTGCTCTTGATGTCTAATTGATCCTGTCGAAATTTCAGGTCGGCCGGAAATTCAAGATGGCCGTCACAGCTAAAAATAGATTTTTAAAAAATGAGTTTGTAGCGACTTCTTCTTGAAAACTATAAGTGATATTGATATGGGACTTTTTCTAAAATGATCAGCATGACATGATGTAGATCCTTGTGGAAAATTATTTTGATTCGACGTTAAACATGGCTGCCAGTGGCCATCTTTGGTTACATAGAGTTATATAGTAAAAACTTGTAGCGACTTCTTCTCTGAAACTACTTGACGGATGTTCATGAAACTTCACAGGAATGTTGCTCTTGATGTCTAGTTGATCCTAGAAAAATTTCAGGTCGGCCGGAAATTCAAGATGGCCGCCACAGCTAAAAATAGATTTAAAATAAATAAATTTGTAGCGACTACTTCTTCAAAACAATAAGAGATATTGATATGGGACTTTTTCTAAAATGATCAGTATGACATGATGTTGGTCCTTGTCGAAAATCGTTTTGATTTGACCTTAAACATGGCTGCTTTGTTTACATAGAGTTATATAATGAAAACTTGTAGCGACTACTTCTTTGAAACTACCTGACGGATTTTCATGAAACTTCACAGGAATGTTGCTCTTAATGTCTTATTGATCTTAGCAAAATTTCAGGTCGGCCGGAAATTCAAGATGGCATCCACGGTTAAAAATAGATTTTCAAAAAACAAGTCTGTAGCGACTACTTCCTGAAATCAAAATCAATCAGTAGAGCTTCAAGGTCATTGACCTCTTTTTTTTTTACAAAGTATGCAAATGGGTCGGGCCACAAGTTCTTACAACATTAGTTACGGCTCTTCCCAAACTCTGTTGATAGCCGTGAATAAATCAGAAGCAGTATCCCCTCTTTACCCTCTAAGCCGTTACCTTTATAACTATAGCTTTTCACATGAGTATTGGTCAAAGTTTGCCTTCCATCTTCAACAGGCCCCAAGGATTCAACCACCGTCAGCGAGGTCCCAACCCCAACTTTGGCCCTAGACACCAGATGTCGCAAGGCCGGTTCCCAGGACCTAGAAATGGTGTTCAACCAGGACCCAGAGGCCCTCAGCAGAGATTTGGGGCCCCCAATCAAGGACATGGTCAACAACAGCGGCAGAGAGGTCCCTCCCCATTCCCACATGAGATGGTTGGACAGAGAGGTCCCCATCCCTACCCCAACCCCAATCATCAACAACCACAGCACTCCAGCCCCATCCTCATATCAGGTGAGATTTACAACCAGATAAATATTTTAAAGGGGCACACGCCGCGGCAATCTTAAAATGTTTATCAGGCATTGAAATTAGCTTCTCGATTTATTTATCCAGTATCATTTTGACTTTAAAACTGCTTGCATATAATCAAATAAAATGTTGGGTTTTAATTTTTAACTCTACTGGAAAAGGTCAGCAGAGCTTATGGGATGGTGTGTTGTCAGTCGTCCATCCGTCGTCTGTCCGTCTGTCCGTCTGTTAACTTTTACCTTGTTAATACGATAGGGCCTTAATTTTTCATCCGATTTTTACCAAACTTTAAAAGATTGTTAATATCAATGAAAGCTTGGACAAGTTTGAAAACCAGCCAGATCGAATCAGTAACAGCAGAGTTATGACCCTTGATTTAGTTGAAAAATAGGGCCTTCCTTTTTCAGCCGCCGCGTGTGGTTCCCGGGGGCCCTGTTTGGTCACGGGGCAAAGAATAGGGCCACTGCAGATCCCTTTAGAGGGGTAGGCAGAGGGGTTGAATCCCCCCCCCCCAAATTCATGTTCATTTTATCATTTTTTGTTCATGTTCATTAAAGGTCTTCATCATGATCCCTGCATTGTTTCAGGTGCCATCTCGCTCACATCAAAAGAGCAGTGGCAGAAAAACAATGAACGTGGCTCCAGCGTAAATGGAGTTTCTACGATAGAATTTGCAGCAACTCTGCAGTTCAGGTTGAGAAGTTTCTAGGCCCATTTTCCATATTTTATCTCGATGTACATGGAGGATGAGCCTGGCATGTTCATGCCTGTTAGACGCCATACAACCGTTTCATGTGTTGGTGCGCCTTAAAACCCAATTCAGTTCATTTTTCAGCCGATCTTTACCAAACTTTACCAGATTGTTACTATCAATCAAAGCTCAGACAAGTTCGTAAACCAGCCAGATTGGACCAGTAACAACGGAGTTGTGGCCTTTGATTTAGTTAAAAGTGCTATATTTTGCCTCGTTAAGACGATAGGACCTTCATATTTCATCCAATCTTTACCAGATTGTTAATATCAATGAAAGCTTCGACAAGTTTGGAAACCAGCCAGATTGGACCATTTACACCAGAGTCATGGCCCTTGATTTTCTGAAATATGCTATATTTTGGCCTCATTTAGACGAAAGGGCCTTCATTTGGCCGCATTTCAGTGAAACTTTTCAGGGATGATCAGTACCAAGCCTAGTTGTACATATCGTCACTGTGTTCAGGTTGAATGATTTTGGCGAGTTCTGTCCCTTTAAAGAGTTTAAGTCATTGTCTGGACTAGTTCTCCTGAACCCCTCACCAGGTTTCAACGAAACTTTACAGGGATGATCAGCACAAAGCATAGTTGTGCATATCATCGTCTTGTTTCGGTTTACAGATTTTTGGCAGAGTTATGGTCCTTTAAAGGTTTTTAATACACAAACATTTTCCAGTTAGTTCTCCTGAACCCCTAGTGGATTTCAACAAAACTTGACAAAGATGATCAGTATCAAGCCTAGTATTGTGTATCTTCGCCGTATTCAGCTTGAATGATTTTTGGCAGAGTTGTGGCCTTTTAAAGGTTTTAATAGACAAACTTTGTCCAGATTAGTCTCTTCTGAACTCCTTGCTGGATTTCAACGAATCTTGATGGGGATGATCAGTACCAAGCCTAGTTTGCACCTATCATTACCGTGTTCTGGTTGAATGAATTTTGGCAGAGTTATGACCCCTTAAAGGTTTTAATACACTTTGTACAGACTAGTTCTCCTGAATCTCTGGCTGGATTTCAACGAAACTTGGCAGGGATTATTAGTACCAAGCCTAGTTGCGTATGTCATTGCCATGTTCCGGTTGAATGATATTTGAAAGAGTTATGGCCTCTTATACATACACTTTAGCCAGTGTCCACAGACCCTATTGGGCCTCTTGGTTCATCTTATTCTACCATAAGCTTAAAGATATTACAGATGCAGTATTATCAACAATTAATAATATGCAAAATCGGGATTGCCGTTTGTCATGTCATATTGTTCTATGCTGATATAACCTAAAATAGAAAATGATGCACTTAATCAATGGAACAGATATTGTCTTTCACAAATTCATCAAAGGTTTAATACTTTCTATATCTAATAAGGTCTCAAATGCTGCTAATATGGAGAGAAGCTGGTGTAAAAGTTTCCTTCTCTTAAAAGAGCAGGGAGTAAAACATGTACCGTATTTCCCCTAATAGTAGGTGCTGTGCAAAATGCCAAGGTGTGACAAGGGGGCGCTCTTGTAAAATGTAAAAAAAATAGATAACATTTTTAATTTTGATTTTGTGGGCAGGTTTGGGGTGGGGCTGTGCAGGTGCTGCTATAAGGGGATATACGGTATGTAACATGTATGCATCCAATCTGCCACAGGCTGTGTTTTTAGTCCCCTAACAGTTTTAACAGGAAGAGACTATTGTATTGCCCATCCCCTCGTCCATCAAATTTTACACATGCATAAATTCCATAAAAAATCCCTTTGCTTCCAAACTTTAGAATATAAACAACATTTTAAGATTTAGGAAACTCTTTTAAAATAAGATAATAAATATTATGACTATCCTACAAGAAATTTAATTACTGCAACAACTGACTGTTGTTTAACAGCTCTTCAGCTCATTATTGTTTATTTAGAGCTGCCCCAAAGAGAGAGGAAGGATACATACAGGGCTTGAATTTAGCTTTTTTTGAACGCCTTCTTTTGCCAGTTGATAAAAAATGAACTGGCAAATTATAGCAAACAATAAACAATAGCTCTTTTACTTATCATTTTGACTGATCAATAATGCCTATAAACTATATTATGCCTAAATAGTTTTTAGCTCTACTGATCAGAGATCAGCAGAGCTTATGCCGTGGTGCGGCGTCCGTCGTCCGTCCGTCTGTCCGTCCGTCCGTCTGTCCGTCTGTCCGTCCGTTAACTTTTATTTGTAGCGACTACTCCTCTGAAACTACTGGATGGATATTCATAAAAGTTTACAAAAATGTTGCCCATGAAGTCTAGTTGATCCTAGCAAAAATTCATGTTGATGTGAAATCCAAGATGGCCGCCAAAGCTAAAAATAGATTTTTTAAATACAAGTTTGTAGCGACTACTTCTTGAAAACTATAAGTGATATTGATATGGGACTTTTTCTAAAATGATCAGCATGACATGATGTTGGTCCTTGTCGAAAATCGTTTTGATTTGACGATAAACATGGCTGCCAGCGGCTATCTTTGTTTACATAGAGTTATATAATGAAAACTTGTAGCGACTACTCCTCTGAAACTACTTGACGGATTTTCATGAAACTTCACAGGAATGTTGCTCTTGATGTCTAATTGATCCTAGCAAAATTTCAGGTCGGCCGGAAATTCAAGATGGCCGCCACGGCTAAAAATAAATTTTTAAAATACAAGTTTGTAGCGACTACTTCTTGAAAACTATAAGTGATATTGATATGGGACTTTTTCTAAAATGATCAGCATGACATGATGTTGGTCCTTATCAAAAATTGTTTTGATTCGACGTTAAACGTGGCTGCCAGCGGCCATCTTTGTTTACATAGAGTCATATAGTAAAAACTTGTAGCGACTACTCCTCTAAAACTACTTGGCGGATTTTCATGAAACTTTACAGGAATGTTGCTCTTAATGTCTAATTGATCCTAGCAAAATTTCAGATCGGCCAGAAATTCAAGATGGCTGCCACAGTTAAAAATAGATTTTTAAAAAATAAGTTTGTAGCGACTACTTCTTGAAAACTATAAGTGATATTGATATGGGACTTTTTCTAAACTTCACAAAAATGTTGCTCTTGATGTCTAATTGATCCTAGCAAAATTTCAGGTCGGCCGGAAATTCAAGATGGCCACCATGGCTAAAAATAGATTTTCAACATACAAGTTTGTAGCGACTACTTCTTGAAAACTATAAGTGATATTGATATGGGACTTTTTCAAAAATGATCAGCATGACATGATGGTTATCCGAGTCGAACATTATTTTGATTCGACATTAAACATGGCTGCCAGTGGCCATCTTTGTTTACATAGAGTTATATAATGAAAACTTGTAGCGACTACTCCTCTGAAACTACTTGAGGGATTTTCATGAAACTTCACAGAAATGTTGCTCTTGATGTCTAATTGATCCTAGCAAAATTTCAGGTCGGCCGGAAATTCAAGATGGCCGCCATGGCTAAAAATAGATTTTCATGCAAGTTTGTAGCGACTACTTCTTGAAAACTATAAGTGATATTGATATGGGACTTTTTCTAAAATGATCAGCATGACATGATGTTGGTCCTTATCAAAAATCGTTTTGATTCGACGTTAAACGTGGCTGCCAGCGGCCATCTTTGTTTACATAGAGTTATATAATGAAAACTTGTAGCGACTACTCCTCTGAAACTACTTGACGGATTTTCATGAAACTTCACAAAAATGTTGCTCTTGATGTCTAATTGATCCTAGCAAAATTTCAGGTCGGCCGGAAATTCAAGATGGCCGCCATGGCTAAAAATAGATTTTCAAAATACAAGTTTGTAGCGACTACTTCTTGAAAACTATAAGTGATATTGATATGGGACTTTTTCTAAAATGATCAGCATGACATGATGTTGATCCTTGTCGAAAATCGTTTTGATTCGACGTTAAACATGGCTGCCAGCGGCCATCTTTGTTTACATAGAGTTATATAGTAAAAACTTGTAGCGACTACTCCTCTGAAACTATTTGGCGGATTGTCATGAAACGTTACAGGAATGTTGCTCTTGATGTCTAATTGATCCTAGAAAAATTTCAGGTCGGCCGGAAATTCAAGATGGCCGTCACAGCTAAAAATAGATTTTTAAAAAATAAGTTTGTAGCGACTACTTCTTGAAAACTATAAGTGATATTGATATGGGACTTTTTCTAAAATGATCAGCATGACATGATGTAGATCCTTGTGGAAAATTATTTTGATTCGACGTTAAACATGGCTGCCAGTGGCCATCTTTGGTTACATAGAGTTATATAGTAAAAACTTGTAGCGACTACTCCTCTGAAACTACTTGACGGATGTTCATGAAACTTCACAGGAATGTTGCTCTTGATGTCTAGTTGATCCTAGAAAAATTTCAGGTCGGCTGGAAATTCAAGATGGCCGCCACAGTTAAAAATAGATTTTTAAAAAATAAGTTTGTAGCGACTACTTCTTGAAAACTATAAGAGATATTGATATGGGACTCTTTCTAAAATGATCAGCATGACATGATGGTTATCCGAGTCGAACATTATTTTGATTCAATGTTAAACATGGCTGTCAGTGGCCATCTTTGTTTACATAGTGTTATATAATGAAAACTTGTAGCGACTACTCCTCTGAAACTACTTGACGGATTTTCATGAAACTTCACAGGAATGTTGCTCTTGTCTAATTGATCCTAGCAAAATTTCAGGTCGGCCGGAAATTCAAGATGGCCACCACAGCTAAAAATAGATTTTCAAAAAAACAGTTTGTAGCGACTACTTCCTGAAATCAAAATCGATCAGTAGAGCTTCAAGGTCATTGACCTCTTGTACTTTCTAGTAATATTCTGCACTAGAAGGCTGTTTGTTAATCACTTGCATAATATTGTCAGTGCTTCAAAAGTTTACTGGCATTTTGAAAAAATGACTGTCAAAATGCCAGTAAAACAGCTTAAATTTGAGCGTTGACATAAGAATCCAGGTACCTACCCTGCCCTAATGAATAGATTCCTATGGGTCTTTAACTTGCTCGGAGACTCCAGACCTGCCTGGTTTACGTTTCTGTCAGATGGACAAGGCTAATGTAAAGTTTCTGGCCCAAGAATACACCGGACAAAACTCAGTGGCACCAACAAGTCTATAATCTGTCTTTTGGATTTCAAGTCCACCGTCATCCCTTAGGTTCTTCAAGAAGAGTTCATGCATGTGTACTGAGTAATCTTCTTAAAAACAACATCACACTTTAAATACGGTTACATCCAATAAAATAACAACAGTTATTGCATGTGTACACACATTTACAAGTACCATTGCCTTTCGCTCATATTGATGTGTAGTAAAATCATATTGAGTGTGTAATGTATACTCGTTCGTGATTGGTGCAAACTTCTGTTCATGTCAAAGAAGGTATGTCAATTTATGTAAAAAATGTTGATTTCATTTTGAAAATTCCCATATTTGACAACAATATGTTTGTTTCAAATAAATGTTTTGGTGAAAATTAAATGTTACAACCTATTTTAATATTCTAATTTAAAAATGCGTATGCAAAAAAATGGTTATTGGATTTATATTGGGATATATATATATGCACTCATTCTTCCGCGCATAAATATTGTGCTCCAAAAGTCATACAATATGAATACGCAAAAGACCTTGTGCATATATCCAATATAAATCTAATAACCTCTACATACAGATATGCTAATGAGGTGTGCACTACTGTAGAGGTAGACCAGGACTTTTTTTAATTATAAATAGCCAGTAGGCGGCGATTTACCCGCCTACATCAGTTTAATATAGCTGACCGGCTACGTTCAGGTTGCGGTACACTAATTGCTTTCCCATAGGCCAGAATGCAAGCCTTTCCGAAGATAAAAAATAAAAATAAGCATACAAATTCAAAAAGATGTGTTGTTTTCAAGGTAAGTGTCCAAGTCCAGTGTGCTAAAAGTTAAAATCCAGCATGTTTCCACTACAGAACTTTCCATTTGGAACACCATATTTGTTTACATGCATAACCGCTGTAAAGATTTACCTGTTTTTGATTGGGGGTTAATCTCACAATTTCATGTTTAAAAAATACATTTGGTAAAAATAAATGCTCTCATTTTAATAAATGTTATTTATTATCAACTCTGAAAATGTACTTTGAAACATTTATCTGACATGTTTTAATTTTTGTGACCTTTCACTTCTGGCTAAGGTCACTCCTGGAAAGGGGCGTGGCCAAGCCCATGCTATATTTAGGATACCGCAACCTATAGCAGACCACAACAACAAAAGGACTAATTAAATCTCCATCCTAATTTTAAAAATTTATTTACTGAAAAAAACAAAGGGAAAGCTCTGTAGGCACTGATTTTACTGATAGTTGACAAAAAAGAAGATATTCACTGTCAAGCAAAAGTTTGATTTATATATTGTGTATATTAATCCTTTATATTCTAAGGTCAAGGCCAACCAATGCAAGTTCCCAATCAGTTTCCTGGAGGAGAACAGTCCCCTTTTAGTCCCAACACGCCCATGTCACACGCCATCCATGTCAACCCCAAGTTCCAGGGAGCCCTTCCTGCTGATATTCAACAACAGCAACATCAGCAGCATCAACAACATCAGCAGCAACAGCCCCCTCCACTGCAGCATCATCATCAGCAACCACAGAGTATTCAACAGCATCATTTCAGTCAGCCACAGCCAGTTCAGAATGTATGGGCCATTTTATAATAATGCCAAATAATTTGTTTGTATGGTGTTTACGTCATTTTCAACACATGTAAAGTTATATGTGACGATCAATTTTTTTGTGGTGGAGGCAGACCACCCACTTTTCCTGGGTAGAACCTGTACTGTACACCTCCCGCCATCCGTAAGAATCGACACTTCCTCACAATTTGAGCTCCCAGTGGGATTCGAACTCGCATCGGTGAGAGGCAAGAAACCAAATAATAAAAGTATATGTGTGGTTCCAGTTCCCCAACTGTGACCCTCTTGTTATGGGCAGACCCTAAACATTTTATGATAATCCAAAAAAATAAAATATTTTCTGTCTGTTCTGTATCCTGTTCATGATGATATTAACATATATTTAGAGTTAGTTTATCAAGTTCATTGACAAACTATAAAACAAAATATTCCTGGAAAATAAAAATCCCTACCTACCACCAACCTTTTTTCTTCTTTTTTTTTTTTTTTTGGTAGGAACCACACATATATAGAGGATTTTAAATGAGTTCCCATTTCATATAAGATTTATGAAACAAGTTATTTTAATTTTAACGAGCCTTTTGGCGAGTTAAAATTAAAAATAATTCATGGCGAGTTTCATAAATCTTATATGGAATGGGAACGAGTTTAAGATCCTTTTTATCACATAACATTGCAATCAAATTAGTAAAAAATAACTCAGATGTACATAGAACCGCCACGACGTCAGACACACTTTAGCGCCAAAACGTCATAAAATAAGTGACGTCGAAATGTCGCGTCTCACACATAACGTTGTGTATAAAAGAGCTCATGTTTTACCTCTTTACAAAATAGCAGTTTATGCCAACTTATTAACAAACCAACAACAATGTTTTGTATAACGTTCATTATTTTTATAAGCTGTCACAAATAATAAGTTTATGACTCAGATCTGGGTGAATTTATAATAAATAAAATAGTTTCAGTTAATTAACTTGCGTAGTGTTACAGGTTTAACTCAACCAATCAAAATCGTTCCAGGTTGTATTACACATGTGTCATACAATAAAATATTAAATGGGTGTTCGACACTGCTAACAAGGGATGTTATGTGATAAAAATTTATTTTGCCTAATTGTACTTTCTGTAACTTGCCATCTGCTAGTTCTGTTAGAATTAGATTGGTCATTCATTTTTAAAGTCCATTTGAACTATTTAGCTCGTCGGTAACTACAGACAATTTCAGATGGTCAGTTATTTCGAAAAAAAAGTTGAAGGAAAACTTGTGTAAGTAAAATACTTTATTTTGTCGGCCAACAAGGCATGTGTTCATGAATGGTTACTGCTGCTCATACAAGTGAGCAGTGGGCAATTGGTGAACAACAGCTGAAACAAAAGTGGGAAATTGGGTGCAAAACAGCTGAAACTAAAGTGGAAAGTGGGAAAATGGGTGAAAAACAGCTGAAACGAAAGTGGGAATATGGGTGAAAAATTTCTGAAACAAAAGCAGAGAAAATTATCACCTGTTCAGCTGACCGAAAAAACAGCATTTTCAAAATATAATATTAATTATTTATTCATGCACAATTCGAAGTGACTATTGATAATATAAAAAACTATGTTAGAGATCAGAATTCTTTGTAGCGGTTAATTCAGTGATTATAAGGCTGACCTCCATTGAGGCCCTCTACAACATTAATTGAATTATTGTGTAATAGCTCAACAGATTGTTTATGTTTGTATTTTGAGCTGCTCCAGAGAGAGAGGAAGGATACTAGAAATCTGGAAATTTTGCCCTACTCTTACAATCAAAAATATTTCTATGGTTCTTTAACATGCATGAAGGATTGACTGAGATACATCAGACCGCCCGCTTTACGTCCCCATTCGTCACACGAGGATAGGGTAAGTGTCAACCCTTGAGACAGATGTTTCATCCCCATCCAATGAATGCAGATAGGGGTTCAAGTGTTGATCTTAAGGAAACATATCAAAGTAGACTAGTGGTGTCGATGAGCCGGAAACACATGTTTTAGGGATTGAGAGTCCACTGTGATACACTGTGGCCCCTTCTCTGCATCATTATAAGCTGTATCATTCTCTTAGTCATATAATTTCAGCATTTTCAAAATCCTCAAATGAGCTGGACCTCACAGTCGGCTCATTCATCAACGGTAGCAGTCAGTTTTCATCAGCAGCAGCAGCCTGGCATCATGCATTCTCCCAGACCACTGATGGAATCCCCTAGACCTGGGCATATGAACTCCCCTCAACCTGGATTCATGCAGCCCCCAAGACCTTTGATGGAACCTGTGAGGCCTCCGATGGATCCCTCTCGCCAACACATGGGAACCCCTAATAGGCCCTTAATGGAGCCCCTTAGACCATTCATGAATTCACCTGGGCCAGGTCGGTTTGAAGGTCCAAGGCAACCCCAACCGCCCAGAAATCTGATGCAGCTTCAGACTGGTATATATCTATTTGACATTTATTGAATGAACATTTCTATGCATAGGTGTGTTTATACTGATTCCACCCACCGTCAACATATTCATGTATACTATGTTTATACCCCCGCTTTCACACTTTCAAAAAGTGATGTGGGGGCTGTATAGGAATCGCATTGTCCGTAACGTCCCGTCGCGAACTGTATTAAACAAATTGCCCGTCTCGTCGGATGCATTAACACATTTTCATTACTTGCATTCCTCGAACAGTTCTGAATAGGTTGTTCCCAAACTTAATATAAACATAACAACTGATGCCTTATGTCCCTCTACATCACCCATTGTTGATTTCCTAAATTATTACAGAATTATGGCCCTCTGTTTGACATAAAATATAAGCGGAGGTATTCATCGCCTTCAGTGATAGTTTCAGTTTGGTTTATATTGTGTTGATACTTTTATCATGAGCTTGACTTGTGAGTGTGGATTCTTACGAATGCAGGAGGTATACAGTACTGGTTCTTCCCAGGAAAAAGTAGGTGGTGTGCCTCCACCACTAAAAATCGACCATCAGTATAGCCTTAAATGTGCCGAAAAGGAAGAAAACAACATAAACCAACATCATGCACCCCAACATCCTCCCTCTCAAACAAAATAACAATCGTTATAACTGCCTAAATTGTCTTGTGAAAGATGAGAACATGTACACTGTTAAGTTAGTCCTGTATTTGTGTAAACATTCATTAGCTGTAAGTGATTTGTGAATTGCATGCTTTTATGAGGAATAGATTTTTTTCTAATTTTAGTCGATGAATCGAACGAAATGAAGCATTTTCTCTGTATGACAAAAATTGTTAAATCATCAGGTCCACAGACCATGTACCCTCCAAGCAGTATGAATAATGGTCCCCGACCCCTGCTTCATCATTCTGGGCACCAGTTCAACTCGTCTGCACAAGGTCCCCATGGCCACCCTCCGGTAATGACTTCACCCCAGGGGCCACCTCTACAACAGCACCCCAACTACAGTACCCAACAACAGAGACCATCCAGACCACAGGGACCCAATCAGCATATCCGACCCCAAATGATGCAAAGACCGTCAAGACCAGAGTTTACTCCCCGAGGCAGACCCCAGAGATTCCAGGTAACAATATTGTCTAAATTTTGCATTACCATAGAATGGAGTTAGAGTTTGCATGACCATTTCTCTATAAAGGGATTCTCTATAAAGGGATACATGGCCGTCTGAAGTATTTATCAACCATAAAAATAAGAACCTCGATTTATTAGTCCAGTATCATTTTCACTTTAAACTTTCTCGAATATAATTAATTAAAAGGAAATCAAATTTGCTGTTTCCAATTATTTGTTGGTGCAGTGATATTTATCATGCAGATATGCACTTTCTGCCTAATAAAGGGGTGACCTAATAAATTTTGCTTTATTAGGCACTGACCAATAAAGCAAATCAGTGCGGAATCCCTCGGCGTTTATTGTACGTAACGTTATCTGACGTCATGCACGTAGCGTTGCCTGACGTCATAAAACAAACAAAAAACAACAACATGGCGGCGTTCTCGATAAGCGTAACATTCTGAGAAATAGGTAATAATAGTATTTCATACAGAAAATGTGGATAATCTACATGATAAATAGAATATTCTGTCAATGCCTTTTACTATCAAGTTTATTAGGCGAGGCTTAGAAAACATTTTCGTCCCGAGTTTACATCTTACATTTCTTTTACTATCAAGTTTATTAGGCTCCGCACGAAAACGTTTTCTAAGCCTCGCCTAATTAACTTGATAGTAAAAGGCACTGACATAATATTCCCTATTTATTGGTGCAGTATAATCAACAGTAATGTTTCCAGCAATTTGCTTTGAACTAATCAAATAATTATTAATACTCATTTGCAAAATTGGAAGTAATAACAGAATGCTGAATGTTTTAAAAAATCATCACAGAGCTCCAGATAAGGTGCGTATTTGCGTTGCGACGCATTTATGATTAAAATACAAGTAAAATGCATTAGAATTAAAAGTGTGCAGACAAAAATGCATTAGATATCGTTGAAACTCCCAACAAACAAATTCCCTTGCATACATTCTAATCGAGCATACCCATGATCATGGTCAGTAGATGCTTTAAAAGATAGTTTTACTTTCAAAGTGCATTCTCTATTGCAATAACAACAAAAATGACAGTTCATCTTAATTTGAAGTGATCTTCTCTAAGAAGCATCCAAAGGATTAACTTTGTTAAAATACTCCATTTATTAAAACTAGTACATAGAATTAAAGATGATTGCGGCTTTCCAGCTTCCATTGGTGGAGGAAGACCCCAGGTACTCCTCCAGGCAATTTTCATTCACGGGCGGGCATTTGGGTAAAACCATTAATAGCTTCTTCACATTAAGATTTTTGGTTCCATGAGGGCTCGAAACAATTTAGCATCAACACAGGTTAACAAACATATTGCAGTAAAAACACACACAATGAAATTCTAAGTTAAGCATTGAGGTATTAATATACCCTTTAGACCAAAACCTTACCTGGAGCTCTGCCATCGTGAACAAAGGTAGACTTAAATTTGCGGTTGTACTTCTGGCAGATTGTGAACATACTTGGCAGCCTTATTAAAACTGGTCTGTTGTCTGCTAAATAATCCAGAAATTTTAGGTTTTCAAATCAAAAGATTCTATTATTTTAAAAGAGAACCATACTATCAAATAGTTCAGAACAAGTGTGGAAATTAGATGCTTGAAATATGTCCCCCCATGTTATTATGTGTAAACCATGAAATTTGATTTAATAGATGTAATTATAATTTATGGTAGGGGTAGAACCCCCACCCCCCAAATTCATGTTCATTTTATCATTTTTTGTTCATGCTCATTAAAGGTCTTCATCAAGACCCCTGCATTGTTTCAGGTGCCATCTCGCTCATATCACTAGAGCAGTGGCAGAAAAACTATAACTATGGCTCCAGCAAAAATGGAGTGTCTACAATAGAATTTGCTGCAACTCTGCAGTTCAGAGTGAGAAGGTTCTAGGCCCGTTCTCCATATTTTATCTCGATGTACATGGAGGATGAGCCTGGCATTTTCATTCCTGTTAGGCGCCGTATAACCTTTCATGTGTTAGTGCGCCTTAAAACCCCAATTCAATTCCTGATTAAAACACATGTAAAATAAATGAAATACTAAGAATATTTTTGCATTTTCAGAATCAACAGCGAGGTCCTCGTCCGGAGCAGCAGCCCCAGGGGTTCAATCCCCGCCCACAACAGTTGCAGGTGCAAACCAAACAGAACAACGTCCCGGTACAACCTGATCCGGCACTTCAGGAAAAACAGAGGTTACAGGCAGAGAGATTGAGGAAGAGGTAGGTGGGCTGTTGTAGTTTAACAATGAGGAACAGCGGTGACTGTCTCCCCTGATGACTCTCCAAACAACTTTGTTCTCTAGTTTCTCTACATCAGGATACATTTCAGTACCTAGCTATGACCCTTGTAAACTATTTTATATTATTCAGATTTCTTTGAAATTTGAAAGAAGTAATTAAAGAAAATACACTTTCACGTAATTTTTATTAAAATTATTTGAAATATCATTTTCGTGCAAGAAATAATTGAAAAAGCTCAGGGCTTCAGCATGATGCAAAGATAAACACAAAGTAGATCAAATACCAGGACCAAGTTGGTAACAGGGGAGAGCATTGATACGACTAAAAGGGAGGTAATTTACAGGCTATTGAACTCTCCCATGGAATGATTGCGTCGTCTGAGTAGCATGAGAAACACTTAGGGATCACTTTGTCCATCATCGGTCGTCTCACTTTAACCTGCAACCTAACTTTGGCCATAACTTGAAAAGTATTTCGCCTATGTTCATAAAACTTCACACACATATTGATCATATCTCACAGAATAGTGTTACCCATGACCAGTAACTCTTTAACTTTCAGCAGAGTTATGCACCTTTTCATAAAACTTTAACCCACAACCTAACCAAGCTCGTAACTAGCCATAACTTGAAAAGTATTTGACCTATGTTCATGAATTGAATTGAATGTTGTTTAACGGCTCATCAACACAGTATAGGTTATTTAGAGCCGCCCCAGAGAGAGGGGAAGGATACATAGGAATTCGGGAACCTGCCCTACTCTTATTATCGAATAGATTCCTATGGTTCTTTAACGTGCTCGGAGGATAGACCGATACACGAGACCGCCCGGTTTACGTCCCCATCCGACGGACGGGGCTAAGGGAAAGTGTCTTGCCCAAGAACACACCGACGGAACTCAGTGGCACCACGGAGGATTGAACCCGGGGCCTCCGGTTACAAATCCGCTGCTCTACCGACTGCGCCACGCCAGCCCTCACAAAGTTCATGAAACTTCACACACATTTTCATCTTAACCAATGGAATGTCGTTACACATGTCCAATAACTCTGTCTTTCATTTTGGCAGAGTTATGCCCCTTTTCATGAAACTTGAACCTGCAACCTAACCTGCTCATAACTTGGCAATCTATTAACCTATGGTTATGAAACTTTATACAGTTCTTCCTTATCAGTTATTCAATGCAGATGTTTG
Organism: Cyrtodaria siliqua; assembly: GCA_037043455.1. Taxonomy (NCBI): domain Eukaryota; kingdom Metazoa; phylum Mollusca; class Bivalvia; order Adapedonta; family Hiatellidae; genus Cyrtodaria; species Cyrtodaria siliqua. The sequence goes on from JAWPHD010005185.1 coordinate 143,037, forward strand.
CCCTTTTTCAAAAACTTTAATACTTTAAAATAAAACTGCAACATAATGCATGAAGAATTACAACCCGTCTTTCCAAAGTTATAATTTAGATTGTCCTAGCTGGAATAAGCACATGGCAGGCGACACAATCATTCCATGGAACACCCTTCTAGTATTAAAACAGATCTTACTCAGTGATAAACATCGCAGCTTTGAGCAGAAGATATTTTATTTCAGGATGGAGAGATTTTCTGCCAACACGACGGTAAACCCAAGTACGGGTAGCACGGGAATATCCAGCAATCTCAAAGTTTTGACTGGAATCAAAGCTCAGAAACGTCAGTCGACCGATACCTACGACATTTCCCCGCCTAAAGCTATAAAAATGGAGATTAAGACCTTGTCAGATATCAAACAAGAGATAAGCCCCGCCATACAAGTAGAGCCACTTGGAGAGCCAATGGTGAGTGAGAATTGTTTATGTTGTCAATTAACTATTATGGCATGATGCTGGCTGTCGCAATTTTTGGTTTTCACACAGTGACTTACATTCTCTTTCGTGCAGTGCACTAAGTGTAGTGTTTTCCTCCAAATATTTAGAGTCTTGCCTCCCTGGTCTCGTCTTTGAGATTAAGCGTCGTCTGTCAGATGAAGAGTCGTCTGTCAGATGAAGCGTTGTCTGTCAGACGAGGATTTAAATAGGGCCATCCTGTTGATCACAGTCAGTCATCTGAGGATTTTAAAAAAAGACAGGAATGTATCCAAATAAAAGTAGGGCACAGTTTCCAGATCCCCTCTCTGTCAGAGGTGGCTCTAAATAACGTACAGTTACCAGATCCCCTCTCTGTCAGAGGTGGCTCTAAATAACGTACAGTTACCAGATCCCTGCTCTGTCAGAGGTGGCTCTAAATAACGTACAGTTTCCAGGTCCCCGCTCTGTCAGAGGTGGCTCTAAATAACGTACCATTTTCAGATCCACTCTCTGTCAGAGGTGGCTCTAATTAACGTACAGTTTCCAGATCCACTCTGTCAGAGGTGGCTTTAAATAACATACAGTTTCCAGATCCCTCTCTGTCAGAGGTGGCTTTAAATAACGTACAGTTTCCAGATCCCCTCTCTGTCAGAGGTGGCTCTAAATAACATTCAGTTTCCAGATTCCCTCTCTGTCAGAGGTGGCTCTAAATAACCTATAATATGAAACTCCAGTCAGAAGTTAAGAATGAATGTTTTGACACACCTTTTAAGGATCGCAGCATGGGTTTAAAGGGTCTAATTTTACTGCTTGATAAACACTTCAAGAGTGCGGTTTGTCCCTTTAAGGATAAAAACCAAGTTATTCACATTCCAGATGTAACGCTCTTCAGTAACGAAACCCTTTAAGGTGGTTTAAGGAATGTTTGAACTCTTCAGTAAAAGAGCCTCTTTAAGGCGGGTTATGACATTTTAAAACTTCAGTTATAGAAACTCTTCAAGGCGGGTTATGACATGTAAATATTTTTCAGTAATTGAAACTGTATACGGTGGTGGGTTATGACCTGTTTAGAACTGTTCAGTAATAGAAACTACCAGAGGGTTATTAAATGTTAGAACAACTCCTTAAGGTAGGTTTTGACATGTTACCAAGCCTTAAGTTAAGTTTTTATACCTCTACAGGAGGATGATGCTCAGCTGCAGAAAGCTATTGAAAAGCAGAAGCGAACACGAGAGCTTGTACAGCAACTAAAGGAAGCCAAGAGACTGGCTGAAGCTGAGAAAAGAAGACGACAACTTAATGAAAAGTTAGCCAAAGAAGGTACATACCACTGTGCTGCCACAGCCTCCAGAAAAAATGAAAATGGCCAGATTGATTTATACCCGGGCTTTCACCAAAATAGCTCGGTCAAGTTTGATTGCTCAAGAAACACTGGAGTTACGGCCCTTCGATTGTTGATTATTGACTGTCCGCTCCATAACTGGAGCAATTTAAATCCAATTTTGACAAAACTTGGACACATTGTTTATAGCCACAATAGCTCGCTCAAGTTCGATAACCACTGCTATTTCTCAAGGAACACCGGAGTTTTGGCTCTTGAATTGTTGAAAATTGACAAAATTGATGGTGTCCGCTCCATAACTGGAGTAGTTTTAATCCAATCTTGATGAAAGTTGAACACAATGTTTATGGCCTCAGTAGCTCGCTCAAGTTGGATAACCAACCTAATTGATGAAGAAAAATTATGGCCCTTTGATTTTTAGCTCTGCTGGCTCTTGGCCAGTAGAGCTAAAAATCAAAGGGTCATAATTTTTATGGGATGGTGTGTTGTCCGTCGTCCGTCCGTTAACTTTTCTTCAAACGACTTCTCCTCAGAAACCGCTTGGCTAATTTTGACCAAACTTCACATGGATGATCCTTAGATGAATGCTTTTTAGATTTGTTAAAATTAGGTCAGCTCTACATCCAAGATGGCTGCCATTACCATATATGGTCGAAACCTTAGAAAATCTTCTTCTCCAGAACCGCTGGACAGATTTCAACAGTTTTTCTTTTAAAATGATCGCCAACGCCTAGACTATCAAGTTTGTTCAAATAAAGTCCCCGGGATCAAAAATGGCCGTGCCCCGGGGGTCCAAAGTTTGTATATTGAGGTTTTGCATGTTTTTCATATAGACATATAGGAGAAAACTTTAAAAAAATCTTCTTCTCTGCAACCACAAGGCACAGGGCTCTCATGTATTACATGTAGCATCAGCTTATGGTCCTCTACTAAGTTTGTTCAAATGGTGACCCTGGGTCAAATGTGTCCCCGCCCCGGGGGTCACAGTTATACATAGACTTATATAGGATTTTTTTTTAAAAAATCTTCTCGGAAACTACAACAGCCAGAGGTTTGATATTTTGCATTTACTATAAACTCATGGTTCTTTACCAAGTTTGTTCAAATGGTGACCCTAAGGTCACATTTGGCCCCGCCCCAAGGGTCACATGTTTTACATAGACATGTATAGGGAAAAACTTAAAAAATCTTCTTCTCTGAAACTGCAAGAGCCAGAGGTTTAATATTTTGCTGTTGCTATAAGCTTATGGTCCTTTACCAATTTTGTTCAAATGGTGACCCTGGGGTCACATCTGGCCCCGCCCCGGGCGTCACAGTTTTACATAAATGCTTGTATAGGGAAAAACGGAAAAAAATCTTCTTCTCTGGAACTGCAAGAGCCAGAGGTTTAATATTTTGCATTTGCTATAAGCTTATGGTCCTCTACCAAGCTCTCATGTATTACATGTAGCATCAGCTTATGGTCCTCTACCAAGTTTGTTCAAATGGTGACCCTGGTGTCAAATTTGGACGCGCCCCGGGGGTAACAGTTTTTTTAAAAAAAATTGTTTTTAATTTTTTTATTATTATTTTTTTTTTAAATTTCAATATTTTTTTTCAATTTCCATTTTTTTTATTTTTTTATTTTATTTTTAAATGCCTTGTTGAATTTCGACGAAAGGCAGGAAGCATCGGTAAGATGTCTAGTTGTGCATATCATGCTTTTGTTCCAGTTTGCTGATTTTTGACGGCGCTGCTCCTCTTAAACGGCTTGTTGGATTTCTACGAAATTTGGCAGGAAGCCTCGGTATGATGTCTAGTTGTGCAAAGCGCGGTATATCAATGAAATCTGGGACAATTTCAAAAAACAGCTAGATCTTGTTAGTAATAACAGAGTTATGGCCCTTGATTTGTTGAAAAATGCTATAGGAGAAGAAAGCTATGTCTAGCTATATCTATCTAAACCTATAAGAGCTGTTTTAGCCAGTAGAGCATCCACAGGCCGTCTTGGGCCTCTTGTTAAAAAATTAAAAAATTTGCGGTGACTGCTCAAGAACTTTAACATTTTTAATTCGATCTTGATGAAATTTGAGAATAATATTTTTGGGCAAAATATCTCAGTCAAGTTCGATAACCAGCCACATCGCACCTATAATGCTGAGTTATGGCCCTTTAATTTTTGAAAATTGATGATTTTTGCAGTTTGTGCTCAATAACTAACATATATATTCCGATCTTGAGGAAACGTGAGGCATACCGGTAGTCAAGGTAAATTCATACATGCCGATGATGGTCATATAAATATGAATTCCATTTGTTTGACGGGCGTATATTGTCAATTTGGCACTCTTGTTATTACTTGTATTCCTCAGACAATATTGAATGGGCTGTTCCCATACTTCATATACACATAACAACAGATGACCTTATGTCCCTCTACATACCCAGTGTTGATTGCCTAATTTATTACAGAATTATGGCCCTTTGTTCGACTTAGAATCTAAGCGAGGTTATTCATCGCCTTCAGTAATAATACTAGTTAAAGTTGTCCAAAGAATTTTTGTCTTTGAAGAATAAATATTTAGCTGTACAAACTTATACCAACGGTGAACGTGCGTTGTCCTTTGTCGTCTGCTGTTTACCCAGTTAACACTCTAGCACCTTAAGTTTGCAATTGAACTAAACTTTGTCTGGCTCCTTATATATATCAGTAGAATCATTTTACAAGTTTGAAAAACAACAGTATGGGATTTTAAAAAACAAAGTTATGGCCCTAGTTTTAATGAAAATTGCTATAGTCTGCCTTGTAAGCAGTTTAGCAATTTCATTTTCCAGTTGTTCCGGACCAAACTTTATTATGGTCTTTATATTTATCACATAACTTTGAATTGAGAGTGCAATAAGGGTATGTATATTTATTTTCTGACTTTCATCATTTGATAATTTCAGGAAAGACACTGGCAGATCTAGAAAAGAGTAAAACTGAAATCCAGCCAAGTCCTGATAATCTCGTCAAGCAACAGCCTCCTCAGCAAACCAAAAATCCACATCAAGGTCAGGTTGCTTGGCAACAAAGTCAAAATGCTGGGCAACAAGGTCAGCAGGGACAGTTTAATCTGCAAAGAGGCAGTCAGAAAGGTGCAAATAGAGGTCGCGGTATAAATAGACAAAGTTTACAAACTCAGGGTCAGCCAATCAGTGTTTTAGGCCAGTCACCGGCGGTTCAAATTCAACAAAGTCATGGTGAGAGTCCAATGAGAGGTCATGATGGAAGTCAGGTGAGAGGTCATGGTGGAGGTCAGATGAGAGGTCGTGGTGGAGGTCAAGTGAGAGGTGGTAATGTCAGAGGTCGTGGAAGAGGTCGTGGAAAAGGTCGTGGAGGTCAAAATATAGGACAGTTACAGCAAGTGCGTATTGAGGAGCATATTGACACAGAATCTGTTGGAAGTCCCGAGCCATTTCAACCTTCAAGTAACAGAACTGTTATGCCATTGACCCCACAGCCCCAACATTCCCCAGCCACCAGACAGATCAGCACAGGCATAAACAAGATGGGCGCAGCCTCTCAAGAGGAAGAAGAACCCGATAGAAAGGTTTTTGCACATATTGCTTCCCCTGAAAGCGGGAACCAGAACAGAACTGTGCTTGCCAAAACTGGTGCCCAGCGGGTAAGTCATTAATTGTATTCACTTTATTGTGTCGCTCAAGCAGCATGGCAAACAGTTAGGAATCACTTTGTCATCGTCGTCCGGCATCCGTCACAAATTTAACCTGCAACCTAACCTTGGACATAGCTTGAAAATGATTTGATCTATGTTCATGAAACTTCACACACTTTTTCATCGTAATCCAAGGAGTGTCGTTGATCATGTCCAATAACTCTGATTTTAATTTTGGCAGAGGTATGCACCTTTTCATAAAACTTTAGAAATCAGCACTTGTTCCGTGGAACACCCTTCTAGTTAGTGTAATAGGTACAATATTAATTTTATTTATTGATTAAAGATCAATTTAATGTTTTAAATTAAATGCCATTTGCTGCAATAAGCTGTTCAAGCTGGGGTTTCCCACTCTCTCTCTCTATATATATATATATACAGTGCTCACAGAAAATTATTTTAAGAGACAGGCCCAACGCTTGTCGCTTCTGAAAATGGACAGCCCTGATTTAAAATGGACAGGCCCTGATTTAAAATCGAAAGTCCAATATTTTTTTCTTAATGGAAATGTGTCTTTATTCACTTTTATAGCACACATTTGTTACGTATGTATTAATCAAACTCAGAACCTCCTCTGACTTTATTTTTCTTTTTGCTACCGCTTTATGCTCCCTATAGTCAGCGGACTTATTTACCCCTTTGTTTCAAATACGTTAGAATGGAATATTACATAGTAATTTATAACCGATGCAAAGGAGAGTACAAGCACTTTTGCCAAACGATAATAATCAGAGCCGACTTGGTAAAACTAGAGCCGAACTTGGAGCCAAATTTTTAATCAGGTTTTATTAGTCTATCAGAGCCTCTAGCTATATTTTCCATTTTGTCAAAGTTAAAGAATTAGGCCCCTAGACTAGAATTCATTTAAAAGTAGGATTCCAGGAACTTCTTACACCTTACACATTGATAAAAGAAAGAATGATGGATTAAACAATGAATAGCAATGTTTTTCTAATTCGATTATTTAGCCCGACATGGATTTCGATGAGCCCCGGGCGTCAGGCTATCCTACTTTTCGAGCACTGATATATTAACTGCAAACAATAAAGAAGTCGAGTTGGTATGCTTGAAACCATCATTCAAGCATACACTGATGGTTCAAAAATCAAAAACCAATAATTTAAACCAGTATTTAAATTATTTTCTTAGAATTTCATGCTTTTTACAACGTTGCATTGGTATAAGGAACCTTGCTTTAATATTGGTATAAGGAACCTTGCTTTAATATTTTAACATTACTTTGGAAATTTTTTGGACTTCCAGAAAAAAATTCCTTCAAGAAATGTACATGATAAATTAGGGCTATTCCATTAAAACGTACATGGGATCCCAGGAAGGCACTTTTGATATTGAACACCTACCCATAGATGCAAATTGAATATAAAGAACCAAATTTCGGAAAATAGGTTTCACCAATAGAAGTTTAATAAACTGCCTTCCTGGGGTCCCCGGTATGTCTTAATGGAATAGCCCTAAGCAGATTTCATTTTGTTTTCAGCGGATAGTTTTGAACTCATCGGGAGGCCCTGAGAGATCGTGTGTCTCCATAGAAGGCCTGTCATCCAACGCAGACTTGGGCAAGATCAATCAATTCTGTGCCAGTATGGGCAAAGTTCAGGTAAATTTTATACCTATTTAACCCTTAACCCTCTAAGACTATAATAGACTTTGCGTCTATTGTAAACCCAGATCAGCCTGCGAGTTAATACTCGCAGACTGTAACTCGCAGGCTGATCACGGTTTACAGTGTCCGGCTGCTGTTCAGTCATTTCCCCCCCAAAACACCTCTTTGTCACATAAAGGGAATGGTCTTAATTCAAAGAAAGAACAGTCCATTATATATATGTAGCGGGTTAAGTGTTAATGCTGTGTCTCTAACATTCATTTCTGACAAACTTCTGGAAGATGTAGATTTAATTCTCAACTTAACTACCATGTCCAAGTGGCTCGGTAAATAGGGATCTTTGGTGAGGTCAAGAAATCGCCCGATCCACTAGGCCTTTCAAAGCTGCCCTAAAACGGTGAGCTTCGTAATAATAAGCAGAGTCTTGTAATATATCTTTAGACCATTTTGTTGTTTTTAGCTCTACTGGCCAAAGGCCAGCAGAGCTTATGGGATGCCGAGTTGTCCGTCGTCCGTCGTCCGTCCGTCGTTAACTTTTTTCTCGTTAAGACTTTAGGGCCTTCATTTTTCATCCGATCTTTACCAAACTTTAACAGGTTGTTAATATCAATGAAAGCTCGGATGAGTTCGAAAACCAGCCAGATCGGACAAGTAACAACGGAGTTTAGGCCCTTGATTTAGTTAAAAATGCTATATTGCTATATTTTGCCTCGTTAAGGCGATAGGGCCTTCATTTTTCATCCTATCTTTACCAAACTTTACCACTTTGTTAATATTAATGAACGCTCGGACAAGTTCGAAAACCAGCCAAATCGGACCAGTAAGAGCGGAGTTATGGTCCTTGATTTAGTTAAAAACGCTATATTGCTATTATTTGCCTCGTTAAGACGATAGGGCCTTCGTTTTTCATCCTATCTTTCCCAAGCTTTACCACATTATTAATATCGATGAAAGCTCGGACAAGTTCGAAAACCAGCCATATCGGAGTAGTAACAGCGGAGTTATGGCCCTTGATTTAGTTAAAAATGCTATATTTTGCCTCGTTAATATGATAGGGGCTTCATTGTTCATCCGATCTTTACCAAACTTTATCAGATTGTTAATGTCATTGAATGCTCTAACAAGTTTGAAAACCAGCCTTATCAGACCAGTAACAGCGGAGTCATGGCCCTTGATTAGGTATAAATGATATATTTTGCCTCGCTAAGACGATAGGGGGCTTCATTTTTATCCGATCTTTACCAAACACTATCAGATTGTTAATATCAATGAAAGCTCGGACAAGTTCGAAAACCAGCCATATCGGACTAGTAACAGCGGAGTTATGGCCCTTTATTTAGTTAAAAATGCTATATTTTGCCTCGTTAAGACGATAGGGGCTTCATTGTTCCGATCCTTACCAAACTTTACCAGATTGTTAATATCAATGAAAGCTTGAACAAGTTCGAAATCCATTCATATCGGACCAGTATCAGCGGAGTTATGGCCCTTGATTTAGTTCAAAATGCTATATTTTGTCTTGTTAAGACGGTAGGGCCTTCATTTTTCATCCGATCTTTACCAAGCTTTATCAGATTGTTAATGTCAATGAAAGCTCTGTCAGGTTCGAAAACTAGCCAGATCGGACCAGTAACAGCAAAGTTATGGCCCTTGATTTTGTTAAAAAATTCTATAATTTGCTTCGTCATATGATAGGGCCTTCATTTTGCATCTGATCTTTGCCAAACTTTACCAGATTTTATGACTTTTTTTTATATTATTATTTATTTATTTTTTCAATTTAATTTTTTTTTACTTTTTTTTCATAAGGCCATCCTTAAAAAAGTGTTTGTTTGCTGTGCTCTGATCGTCTAAAAAGGCAGCGACCATTGTTGTTTTTTTAGACTTTTCGGAATTTTTTTTTTTTTTTTTTTACTAAAAAATTATTCGTAATGAAATATTAATGAGGTTATCCACAGACTGCATTATCATACATTGAGATAGGAAATTATGATTTGTAAAAATGCTTAACCAAGACTGTGGCAAAAAAAAAAAAAATAATAGACCTACCTACCTACTCACTTAAAAAATTCAGGGTCAGAGCACAGCAAACAAATATTTTTTTAAGGATGGCCTAATTTTTATTTTTTATTTTTTTTTAAATTTTTTTTTTAAATTTTTATTTTATTTTTATTGTCTCTACTGGCCAAGTCGAAAACCAGCCAGATCGGACCAGTAATGGCGGAGTTATAGCTCTTGATTTAGTTAAAAATGGTATATTTTGCCTCTTTAAGATGATAGTCACTCGCTTCATTGATGTTATCAGAGCCATATAAGCCAGTAGAGCGTCCACAGGCCCTCTTGGGCCTCTTGTTACGCTCACTTATGGTTACCCTACTTAACATTTACACACTATGCATCCAAACATTGTCAAATATTGGAATGCAACCTTGTATTCTGTATGATCTGTAATCAAGAAACCATATTGTCCCAGATCAGGACCTGGAGGGCGGGACTTGAAGGTCATTGATACCGAGGGCCGTAGGCCTGCGGTTTCGATGAGTTTTTAAGTTCAAACACCAGGTTTTGATCTCGCACAATATTAACTCCCTGGAAATATTTTATTTCTTATCTGACATCTGATTTTTATGCATTGAACACACATTTTTGAGAGATTAAACATAATACAAACAAATTCTCAGAACACATTGTATGCCCATCTCTCGACACCAACGAAGAAAATAGCTTTATCCTGTTTTTAACAATTTCAGTCTGTTGTTTTAACGTAACTACCTAAGTAACCAATCAGCATTGAGTATTTTAATGAACTATGTTAAGATTATATTTTATTAAAAGCAAAGAAACTTCTTTACATATTAAAAGTTAAAGTCCTTTAGCTGAAGTTCAATGATTATTCCGGGGAAATGATGTTGCGAGACAACAAAGTATTTTTTTTTATATCTGAAACACATTTTCTGTCTACAGGTGTTTAACTACAAGGCCGAGGAGAGGCGTGTTCTAGTCAAGTTTAGCGATCACACAGAGGCAGCGCGCTTCATGAAGAAATACAACCGGTGAGTGTGGAAGTTACGTTAGTGTTGGCCTTACACCGGGAGTTTCGAGGACTAGACGTTTTATAAAATCATTGCATAACCTATATGTCACTTGGACCATCGATAACTCTTAATTTTGATACTTTATCAAACGTTTATGTGTGGAAGAAAAAATGTTTCTGGACCTGCTTTTCAAAGTAGCATCTTTGGCATCTTTGTAGATTGTAACCTTTTGGAGAATGTAATAACCACCTATCATCCATAAATGTCAGGTCTATAAATCAGAAGATTTAAAGAGACCATCCACAGTTTTGGAAAGCTTAAGACATTTATACAGTTAAATTAGACATATATATCTAGGAAAGTTGCCTTTAAAAGGTTGAACAAATCATTAAATTCTATTTTTGAACTTTAAAACAACAAAATACACTCTCAGACAATGTTTGAGACCTTCCTTAAAGTTGTCTCATTCATAAAATAAGAATATTCAGCTATACAATTATAATATATTATTAATTATAATACATGTGTGATAAAAAGTTAACAAAGAAAATAATTTAATAATTAAATGGACTATGATTTCAAAAAGAAAAAAATCTGCTTCTTATTATAATACTTGTAAATGGAGCCTCAGATTTGAAATATATATTTACAGTACATAAAGCACATGTTTTGGCTATCGCACCAAATTCACTATAATTTACAGGAATACCCTCTATAATTTACAGCAATACCCTCTATAAATTGCTGACAATCCCTTTAATGGGCTGCAAGACAAAACAATAACTAAATATTTGTTTTTTGAATTTCAGATTCATGTTGGACCTAACACTTATCTCCTCCAAGCTGGTCCCCGACTTTTGAGCGCGTACTGTGGACTGACCTCATGGTGCAGTGACAGGAAAGCAGTCAAGTAATCAAGTTTTACCTTGATTATAAACAATAACAGGAGATTATTCCCTTGTTGGAACAAAATATCCACCCTCTGAGAAAGTACATAATAAAGGCAGTTATCTGTCTTGAAGTTGGAGCAGTGAATTGTTATTTCCTGTTGGAGTAGTTATTTCCCTTGGTCGTGCTGGAACAGTTATGTCCCTTGTTGAATGAGCCGTGTCGTTACTCCTCTTGGCAGCAGCAAGAAACACTACTCTTGGTTGGGAGGTATTGTTTACATTGATGAGTTGTCTCCCTTCAATACAGGAAGTTGGAAACATTTGTATAGTAGCAGAGTGGGAACTGACGACACATTGCTTCCTGGAAACATAAAGTGTTCAGGTTTATTTTAATGAGAGAACATGTCTCAGATGGGCTATACCAGGAGGGTGAGGGGATTAGGCCCTGGATACATGTGTGATTCACAGAGGAAAAGTGTGGGCTAGCCTATACCAGGATTGGGAGAGGATTAGGTCCCGGATACATGTGTGACTCACACAGGAAAAATGATCCAGCTTTACTGAGAAGACTGGTGTTTGGTGTCTCGATAAATAACAATCGACAAGTGATCGGCGTGGTCAGCAGTGCTTTTTAGGAGAAGAGAAAACTGGGGGATGTGTGCCGGCCTGGGGAAAATACAACATATGACCAATGGAGTGACAGCATCCGTTGCTCACTGGTTGCTGCTTGCCAACGAACGGAGCTCAAGTCAACTGCGGAAGAAACAGAAAGGCAAAGATAAAAGACAAAAGGCCAAGACTCATAAACACAGGAGTTTTATACCTTATATAAGAATGCTTTTTAAGAATGTATATAAAAAAAAATGTCAACGACACACATTAGGTTTATGATTTCTTATTCAAATGATAATCGTTATGTCAGACATAACTAGTGGTGGAGCTACATACGGTGTATTGTTTATGTATACTGTCGAAAGGCTTGTAAAACGTGTGAACATTGTGTGTTGACCAGTCGTCCACGTTGTATTTATTGACAGTTACAGAACTATGATGTATATGAATATGTTATTGAAGATGATCATGTTTAGCAAATATTATGTTTAGAATAACTTACGACGGGCATTAGTGAAACTCTGTTGATTTACAGACATATATGTGGACTGTTATATGATCAAAACATTCATAATTGACAGATGGCAAATGTTGCTGCTCTAAAATGTATTGCTTGATCATGACACTGTGTTTAATAGTTCTGCCACACCATCAGTGGCAGTAGATTTGTTAAAGTGTAGACTGTGCAAAATATGAAGATGTTAAGTAATAATAATTTACTGTTAATGACTAATACATCATTGAGATCCATGTAAACCTGTTGATTTGGATCTGTCTATCTTTTAATGCTAGATATTGATATTCGATCATAAGTTTTGTATACAATTTAGAACTAACATGAGTTTATATTGAAAACGTGTATTGTGTAAACATTCACTGTTCGCCTCCTACCGGGATGGCATTTCTCTGAAACATGTATATCTTGTTTTGGTGCAAATAATGGTCTTACATTTGCTACGGTTTAAGTTAACTGTAAACTTTGCTGGACTTTTTGAGGATGATTATGCGTATACTATTAACTTTACAGTTACACTGTATCATTTGTGTAAAACTTCTGTCACATGATGAAGAAACTATGTTATGTTAATCATTTGTGTAGAAATTCTGTCACATTATGAAGAAACTATGTTGTGTTAATCATTTGTGTAGAAATTCTGACACATTATGAAGAAACTATGTTATGTTAATCATTTGTGTAGAAATTCCGTCACATTATGAAGAAACTTTGTTATGTTTATAATTTGCCAATGAACAAAACCTCTATTATTCAGACAATTTGGATTGTTCCAGAAATGTTACATTAGTCGGCTGATATCTAACACAGATTGTTCCAGAAATGTTATGTTAGTCAGCTGATATCTAACACAGAGCATTGTGTACTTGTGTAGGTTGTCATGAAGACACTGCTCCACAACTGTGTTATTATATACATATACAAGAGTCTGGTGTGTCACTTTCTCGAACAATAAGCAACATCTTGTACAGTTGACAGACTAATACTGTCCCTGTAATCTTACCTGGCTTGACAGTATTGTATGATATTAGGTCTTAATCATAACAGCCTGTTAATGAGAACTTAATTAGACCAGATGGACATGGCTTCTACTAGATATTTTCCAAAATTGGTCTCAGTGGATTTTCCATGTAGGTACCAACCTGGCAGAACAATTTTTCTATTGAAAACAAACATAGCAGAACACTAATTTTCATTTTCCAAATTGCCCGTGCCGAAAAATTGTAAAAGTACTATTTGTTTGTACCTACATCATGCGACCAGTAAAACAACTGAGGTGCCTATTCTGGAGTAAGGTACTCGACCAGACTAATGTTGCGTATTTTCTTGGCTGTCTGAGTGTGATGTTTGCAGAATTCATTTATTGTTTTGGTAAATCTTAAACCAGAAAGAAGTTTGTACCTTGTTAGAAAGTTGGTCTGTGTGCATACAATTTGTTTTATATACATTTTAACTTGTGTTTGTTAAGCATTCCAACATTGTGTTCAAAGTTTGAAATAATGTTCTGACATGCAGTGTCTACAGACAATATTTAGTATTGACATAAATCTATGATACAACAAGCTGTTATAGATAGAATACAGAAAGATGTCCGGTGATTGACTGTTTCGGTGAAAGGACATTGTTACTAAAGTTGAGATTCAAACTTAAATAGATGCATTTAGTGATATACAGACAAGCTTACAACTATTATAACGCCAGCCATGGGTTTAACATGTTAATTTGAGAGAAAACTTGAACAATGGTAGATGTCACATTCTGTGTTGTGTAAACTGAACGAAGATTTCCAGTTTAATATTGTACTCCATGAATACTGTATATTGTTAGAAATGTGAACATGTCAAGACCTGTATATCAGAATATAAAGATGTGTATTATGTTTGACATTTTAGTATAAATGTTAAAAAAAAGACTTCCTGCATGAGTCGTTGAACATGTTCCAATTCATTTGCATAATGTCAGAAAAATGGAAAAGGACACTGAATATTACAGATGTTACAATCAGATATTGTTTTTGTATCATGTCAAAGATGTTAGAAATGTAAAAAGTGCTTGTATAAGATAAGCTACATGAAAAATTAGACTTTGGTTTTACAGTAAAAATTGAGAACAGCAGGATCATTTCTGTGTGAAGATAGGAAACATGAACTGAGACATGTGTACTGCCATATATGTGTAATGTCTGATACATGACAGAAATGATCCCTGTACACTGTCAGATAATTGTGTTAATATGTGACGTATATAACGTCTAACATTTTAAGACTTGGTGAGGTATGATGTCAGAAATTTAGGACATGCATACTGTTAGAAATGTGAAATATGCATGAACAACTGTGAAAAATGTGTCTTTAAAACTATCAGAATAAGAACAAGTGCATGTGTTGTCAGAAATGTGAATTATACTCTTTATGTAATATGAAGAGAAAAGAAATTTAAAATGTTAGAACATTTAAATACAGAAATAGTTATGAAAACTGAGTATTTTTCTGAATCATTGAATACAACTTGGTATTCACTGCATCATTAAAAAATGAGTTTATATTTACGGTTTGAAATATGAAACTGGCAGTAAAAAAACCAACAAGTTTGCCAAGATGTTTAGAATTGCAGTCTCTAAACCCATACTTGGATATTGAGTTATAATATCTATGATAAAAAGTGGTTGTTAATGTGTTACCATGGAACTGGTGGTTACTAGGATTGTCTCCCCTGTTACCATGGAGCCGGACCCCGTTTTATTAAACATCTTACAATAAGTCTCAATTTTTTAAAATTGTTCACATTTTTGCACCTAAGCATTCAATGTAGACAATTATGTGTGCATTATGTATAGAAATATCAAATTTATAAGAAAATGAAATGAAATCACATTCATTTGTGAATTGTAAATCAAAGAAGAATTTAAGAAATTAATTTACGATCAAAATTGTCGTAAGTTGTTTCATAAAACCAGACCCGGATGCTTATTAGGATTGTCTCCCCCTTTACAATGCAGCTGATGGTTACTGTGATCATCTCCCCAGTTTCCATGAAGCTGATGGTTACTAGGATTGTCTCCCCTGTTACCATGGAGCTGATGGTTGCTATGATTGTCTCCACTGTTACCATGGAGATGGTGTTACTGTGATTGACTCCACTGTTACCAGAGAGCTGGTGGTTACTAGGATTGTCTCCCCTGTTGCCATGGAATTGGTGTTACTAGGATTGTCTCCCCTGTTACTATGTAGCTGATGGTTACTAAGATTGTCTCTCCTATTACCAGGGAGCTGATGGTTACTAGGATCGTCTCCCCTGTTACCATGGAGTGTTACTAGGATTGTCTTGTCTTTTGCCATGGAGCTGGTGTTTCCAGAATTGTCTCACTTGAGAATTAAAAGAAGAATTGTTATTGGAAATTATCAAACACAACGAAGCTATATTGTTGCACTCGAATCCTTCCAGAATATTTTTATGAAAACTATTGTTGCTTGAATTGCTGCCTTTTCTCAAAACTGATTTAAAGGTAAAGTAATAAAGTACACACATATTCAGTTCATGAAATGAACCTGATAGGGAGGACACATTGTCTTGGCTGGAACATTTACTCCTGCGGGAATTGGAAATTACAATGCCCCTTCAAGGTTTAAAAGTACTCTACTCATTTGATATAGACTAGTATCCACGGGCACACCGAATATCTCAGCAATATGGCAGCTGCCCCACTATCGGACAATAGTTACATGGTAACACCTTGATTACCAGCGACTGCACCACTATCTGGCAATACTTACATGGTAACAGCTTGATTACCAGCGACTGCACCACTATCTGACAATAGTCTGCAAGTGTGGTGGGGTCAAATATAGTAGTTTGCTGCAGAATAAGTAACTATCATACAAATTTAAGTGAAGAAATGGGATCTGCACTAAGTGTGTGCTACATATATGTATTGATGAGAAATATATTGATTTTGTAAAAGTTGCAATAGGTTGCATGATCACAGTGAAAATAGAAAGGCATGATTTTACAATCCTTTTTTCTTTAAAATGATATTTGTTCAAGTAAAACAGCGATCACATCTTTACATGGACACTAGCAACTGTGTGGGCAGTTTTAAACATTTTCATCCATTACAACCCTTCAGAAGTAAGTGTCTTTTATTTCCTCCTGATATAAAATAACACAAATAGCTGTCTGTTTTTGTATTTTTTTTTATAGAACTTACTGGGCCTAGGGTTGTTGCAAAAACACTTTTATTTTTATTTTTTATCATTAATTCTGTTGATTTGAATTAAACATTACAAACACCTGGCAATATCTATTTTACAAAAACAAACACTTGTATTTTTCTTTGCTTTAAAATACATATTGTCAATATGCCATAAGGTGTGATGACATCATCGTTCCAACATGGCCGTCTCCATTTATGTTTCTTTGCAAATTTTTAATAGGTCATATCCTTTATTTTTCATGGCATTTTGATAATTCTTTCAGTTTTTTTCAAGTTTTCAGAGCCCTTTAAAATAAATCTTGTTTGAAAATAGTGAATCAACCCCTTTAATAGTAAAACAAAATAACCAAGAAAAAAGTGTTTTTATATATATATATTATTTTTGTCTGGAGGATATTTAAATTTAAGCATGAAATTTGCAAGGTACACATTTTATTGTGTGATACATTCCAAGATTGCAATGTGGCCCTAAAATTAACCAAAAAATGTGCCAAATCTTGAGATATCAAAGGGAGTTATTTTCCCTGCCAGATACCTGTTATTTAAATAGGAAAAAAGATGGTTATATATACATTCAATTTGAACTTTTACTTAAAATACATAGAGATGAAATATTGAGTAAAAATATCACAAACTGGCAAATGTCCCTGTAAAGTATAATGCTTGCAGTCAGATGAACAAAACTGACCTAATAAAACCATAATAAAGTGCATTTCTGAAAACACATGTGATTGGACGATTAGAGTTGTTGAAATATTTTAAAGATGGAGGATATTTAGGAGGAGATGAAGTATTTGGAGAGAAGCTTGATGACATGTATTGTTATCATCCATGTAACATGTACTGGATGTTGTTTCACACTTTGAAATTCTACTGACGGTGTACATATACCGGTAGTAATAGTAGAAACTGTATTTACAACTTCTAATCTGTTCATCGTTACACTTTCTACAGTGGTTTGTGTTTCTACAGGTTAACGAGGTAAATACATTCATTTATTATATACCTATCAATAATATATACATAGTACCTTCATTTTCTTACAGTGGAATACAACAACCCGTATCACACTACAGGTTATCAGTATGCTACTAAAAATAGATTTTGGAAAATGTCAGGTTGGAATGTTGGGGATTGCCCAGCCAGTAATACATTAAGTACAATGGATGTTTTAACATGAAATGTGAATGTTTGTGCATTTGTGGACATTGTGGGTTAATTAATTTAAAATTGTCAGTTGGTAAATTCACCAGAATTTGATGTGTAATGAACACGGGTGTAGTTGTTGCAATGTAATGAACATGTTTTCATGCACGTGTAATGTACATGTTTTCATGTCGTTTTTGTTGGTGGTTTTCAGTTAATTTGACTTTATTAATTCTGTTTTAATTTGTTACATGTATTCTATTTTAATGATATCTAAAGAGGTATATAATAAAAGGATCATTACTATAGTAAACCGTTCTGAAGTTTGTATCACCTCTCGTACGATCCTGATCTGGCATTTACCTACTCAAGGTGATACAAACTTCCAGAACAAGTTACTATAGTAACACTCCTGTTATATATCCAGGTTTTGCTACTGTAAAGATATCATGCGTTTCAGCTTTCAGAAATGTACAGACTTGTAATCTTGGTTGGTTTTTAACACGAAAAAAAGACGTGTGCATAAATATGTCATTTTTAACTTGCTGATGCTGTATTGTGACAATAATGTTGGTGTTTGGGCATGTACTAGTTAGTTGCCAAAAAGTCGGTCTTTATTTATAAAGATGGCCGGGGAAAAAAAAGAAAGTTATGCTTTAAATGTTAGAAAATAATGTTGTTTGTTTTGGAATAAAGGCTTCAATTGTGCACTACTTAGCTACTTAGGAAAAATATTTGTATGTTTCTAAAATTAATGATATTTACATGAAGCATAGACAATATTTCATAAAGTTACGAAAACATTTGTAAACGTCACAAAAATAAAAAATATGTGCTTGTAATGGCTATATTAGTATTGTGTTCCATTTGGTTGACTTCTGTTTTTATCCATTTTACTGTTTGAATTTAACGATACATATGCATTAATAAACTATTGTACTATTAAAGTTGATAAACAGAATCCATTTGTTTCCTTCCGTGCAATTTGATGTTATCGATAAATTTCTGTCTTTTATACGCATGTTGAATGATATCAAAGACCACATGTACCTGCGTACATGTATAAATAAATATAAAATTTATATTCAGTTGAATCCCTTGAAAGCATTGGGCTTACTGTGTGATTTAAGTACGTCATTTCTATGTGTATGTGGTTTATAGTCCCTTTTCATTATACATGTAGTTGTACTTTTAGTTCTTTCTGTTATTTATTTGTTACTGCCGTTTACTATAGCATTCAAGTATTTTATCGACTGTTTTATAACAAGTTTGGCCTACATATATGAGAATGAACCTGTTTTTTTTTTTACAAATGAAAGATTTTGTGACATACAATGTCGCATACGCTGGAGATGTTTAACGTTATTGCAGCTTGTCGACAACTGCCATATTTTGTGCGGTGTTGCATTATGCATATAAGTAGATATGATTATGTGAAAGTAATGTATGTTTCAGCAGCTCTACAGTTGCTGATACAACATGTATACAGCTCTACAGTTGCTGATACAACATGTATACAGCTCGACAGTTGCTGATACAACATGTATACTTGAAACAAAAGCATTAACATATTCTTTTAAGGTATTCTTTTTTAACCAAGTTCATGTTTTTATATTTTAATGATGGAGATTTCTTTATGAATCTGTTTCTTGCATGTGGTTAGACATGTAATGATAATTATTATCTACTTTACAGGTTTTTTACTTATTATTGGAGCATGTTTTTTTGCTACTTACAATGTATCTTTGTATGTACCTCCATTACACTCATATATAGCAAGTTTGTGGTAACATTATTCATCAACAAGTCAATTACAATCTAGGGAATTTTTTTTCTTCATTTGTGATGATCATATTCATTTTAACACAATTGTGTTACCATGAGCCATAATATATTTAAAGAGTTCATGTAAAAGAATCTATTGAGAAATTTTGTTTGCTAGAAAACATAATATATTTAGGAGAAAAATAGAAAACGCATCTGTGCAGAACAACAATTGCATTGGCTACCAGCATATCTTAAAAACTGGGAACCAGCCTATCGTAAAAACTGGGAACCAGCATATCTTAAAGGGAATGAGTGAATGGTGTTTTACGGCACAACACATATCTTAAAGGGACTGTCAACATTCTTTGGGGTATGGAAGTAAAATATTTAATAAAGTGGAAAGTTGGGTATAATTGATGTAGTGTTCTGTACTGGTTAACATTGCAAAGCAAGGCTGCCGTACCTAGTTGTTAAGGAGATACGAGGGTTGTCTGTAAAGTTTGTAGATATATATTTCAATTAAGCTTAATAGTTTATAACACTAGTAACTTTGTCATGATAAAATATTTAATTTGTCTTTTTGGGCTGATGCTTCTGTTGACAAATATTCATGCATTGAGCCTTCAGTGTCATCGAGGACATGCAGGCAGTGGCCATAAGCATCTCCTATAGATATCATACTCCTTTCACAAAGTAAATTATATTGCATTATCACTTGTGGGTCCCTTGTACGGATGGAGGGAGTTATACCGTACCAGTTCTACCCAGGAAAAAAAGGGGTCGTCTGCCTCTACCACAAAAACTCAACGTCCCATATGGCTTAACATGTGCTAAATATGACACCATTCAAACTCAAACCCGGAGTGACATGACATCAGTTTTGCATTAACACAGGTTATGATATATTTTTGTCGTATAATGTTGTAAGCAATAATTTGCAAAAATGGCGCAGAAGGGTTAACAAGTTTATCGAATTTATAAAAAAAAAAAAAAAAAGAAACTCAGTTCTTAATGTTTTGGAGTGCCTCGCATATTTGTCATGTTGCCATGGTGATAATAGAACCAAACTAGTTGTGAGTTTTTAACCTGAGTGAAATTATTCTGTTCAGCTTCTGATCATGTTATATAATGTAATATGACCAGCTCAATGTGAACTATTAACTAATATAATACAAATTAATTTGTCTACTTTTACTTGATCAACAACCCTCGTATTTTAATTAAACAATTATTGCACACTACAACTGTTGAACATGTGAAAAAACTAATTATTTGAAATGTTAGGAATTATATTTTCTTTAATTTTTTCTTCATTAAATAAAGAGAATTTCTAAATTCATTGAAATGATCATACTCGTGTAGATGATGATTTTAATAAAAAAAGAACTTTAAGGGTATTTACAACTCACGCCATCTCCATGCATATACTATAATTAACGTTTTATTGTCAAAATGCAAACACTTTGTAATCATGTATTTCACAGTTGCCGTCTAATTGTATTTGCACTTTATATACAGTGCATTGCGGTGTATAGAATCATCGGTAGTAAAGCATCATTTTCTGTTTAAATTCAAATTTCTTGGCTCATGTGTTTTAGATTATTTTAAAATGTTCAAGCCTTGAAGATATATGCAGCGGTGAAATGATTTGTTGCATTTTTCCATACAAAATGCATCGCAAAGTCCAACACCTCTCAGAAAAAATGATTCTTTACTACTCGAATGAAGTGTGTTTTTGAAACGAAAAATTCATACTGTCAAATAAACTGAGATTTAAATATTTGCTGTTATAGCAAATGTTAGGTGCAAATATCAAAATGTAATCATCATATAAGTTAACTTGATAAAGTTTGGCACTTCTAGGGATACAGTGAAATTATGTAAATATTGGTGTAAAACAAACTATTAGAACATTTTCAGTTTTAGCACAATAATTTCAGATTTTTTTTTATTGTACAACTAAATCAGAAACTAAATAGACATTTTCATTTCATTGTAAAGGACCAGGTATGATAAGGGGGTATTTCAGCCCCCAATATATGCAAATAATAATAATTACATATAATCTGTTGTTCATGTTGAAGTAAGTTGATCATATTCTGGTGCGCCTTAAAACCCCAATTCAATTCAGTTCTATCTTCAAATTTTATTTATCTAGAAGAATGGCATTTTTGGTAATTTTGTGGATTTTGGACGATTCCGGGCAAGATTTTGATCCTAAAAATATAGAGGGCACCTCCGAGCACACACAGTTTATTTGCTGATGATGCATCCCTATCAAGTACTTGTTTCAACAAAAACCAGCTGTGCTCGAGGGTGCGCTCTATATTTCCAAGACCAAAAACTGATTGAAAAACTACTGAAAATGAACCCAAATGTCATTTTTTGAAAGAAAATGCCTTGTTTAATAGCCTTCAAAGTTAACGTACTTGTAATGAGTTTTAATAATGATTCAGTTCATATGTAGCTAAACAAGATATTCAAAACTTGTGCATCAAAACATTCAATATTGGGGGCAAATTTTTCCCCTTATTATACCTCGTCCTTAAGACTTTTAACCGGGGGTGATTCTATACCCACTAACCCACTGTATGCCTTCACTGTCACAGGTTGTCAACATTCTCTTTAAGAAAGTTCTTATCAGTTGGGGCATTGAGATAACAGACAGTGTGCTGTGTGATGGACGCTTTCTTTTAAAAATCAATACATGATCTTACATGAGTGACTGTATTATTGACTTTAATAAACAAGTTGGATGAAATGGTAGGATACGAGGCTTTGCAGAGTATCCTAATTTTTTAGCTTGACTATTCGAAGAATAAGAGAGCTTATGTAATCACGTCAGCGTCCCACATCAAGGTTTGCTTGTAAGCTGTGTTTACAAGTCTATGTCTCTTACATTTCTTATCCTAGCAAAACCAAATTTGGCCATGAGCTGCCTTATAGCATTATCTTAAGGGCTGCTTAAATAATTTTGGTTCCTGTAACCCATGAGCTAGCATGGAACCCAAATTATGATAGCACTTAAAATATGTCCCATTTCACATCAAAATTTGCGTGTAAGCTGTGTTTACAGGTCTGTATCTCTTACATTTCTTGTACTAGCTCAACTAAATTTGGGAATTGGTTTCCTTATAGTATGTTGTAAATGTTGTAAAAGGTTGTTTTAAGTAATTTTGTCTTCTACAATTTCTGCCCTCCAATGGAACCCAAATTGTGATGGCCCATAAAATGTGCAATAAAGGCAGATCAAGGTTTACATGTAAGCTGTTGTATATATCTCTTAAAATATTTTTCTTACGTCACCCACATTTTGGTTTGAGATTTCTTGTAGCATTATTTATCCGATTCATACTTCACCAAATTGGAGCATGGGCTCCCTCATTCCCACATGCCCCAAACCCAAAACTGGTTTTTTTTGTTTGTGTTTTTTTGGTCAATTCATACACATAGCTATATTGCGCCCACCCCCCTATCGAACCCTGTTTTTAGCTTGACTGGTCAAAGATCAGCAGAGCTTATGCCATGGTGCGTCATCCGTCCGTCTGTAAACTTTTTTTTGTGGCGACTATCCTCTGAAACTATTTGACAGATTTTCATGAAACTTCACAGGAATGTTGCTCTTGATGTCTAATTGATCCTAGCAAAAATTCAGGTCGGCCGGAAATTGAAGATGGCCACCACGACTAACAATATAATTTAAAATATGCGATTTTGTGGCGACTACTTCTCAAAAACCGTAAGTGATATTGATCAGGAACCTTTACTAAAATGACTGGCAGGAGATGTAGGTCATTCTTACCAAAGTTCATTTTGATTGGATGTCAAACATTGATTCTAGCAAAAATTCAGGTCTACCGGAAATTCAAGATGGCCACCACGGCTAAAAATAGATTCTAAAAATGCGATATTGTGGCGACTACTTATCAAAAACTGTAAGTGATATTGATTTGAAACCTTCACCAAAATGACTGGCAGGACATGTAGTTCATTTTGATTGGATGTCAAACATGGCCGCCAGCGGCCATCTTTGTTTACATAGAGTTATATATGAAAAACTTGTGGCGACTACTCCTCTGAAACAACTTGTTGGAATTTCATGGAACTTAACAGTAATGTTGCCCTTGATGTCCAGTTGATCCTAGTAAAATTTTACATCAGTAAGAAATTCAAGATGGCCGCTACTGCTAAAAATAGAATTTAAAATTGCGGCTTTGTGGCAACTCAAAAACCGTAAGCGACATTGAATTGGAACCTTTACCAAAATGACTGGTGCGACATGTACTTGGTCCTAACCAAGGTTCATTTTGATTCCATGTCAAACATGGCAGCCAGCAGCCATCTTGGTTTTCATGGAGTTATATAGGAAAAACTTTTGGCCACTACTACTCTGAAACTACTTAACAGATTTTCATGAAACTTCACAGGAATGTTGCTCTTGATGTTTAATTGATCCTTTCAAAAATTCAGGTCGCCCAGAAATTTAAGATTTTCGCAACGGCTAAAGATAGATTTTAAAAATGCAATTTTGTGGTGACTACTTCTCAAAATACACAAGTGATATTGATTTGGAACCTTTACCAAAATGACTGCCACGACATGTAGTTGGTCCTAACCAAAGTTCCTTTTGATTTGGATGTCAAACATGGCCACCAGCGGCCATCTTTGTTTACTTTGAGTTATATAGGAAAAACTTGTGGCGACTACTTCTCTGACACTACTTGAAGGATTTTTGTGAAACTTAACAGAAATGTTGCTCTTTATGTCTAGTTGATCCTAGAAGAATTTCAGGTCGGAGGAAATTGAAGATGGTCGCCATGGCTAAAAATAGATTTAAAAAAACAAAACATTTTTAGCAACTACTTCTTGAAAACTATAAGTGATATTGATATGGGACTTTTTTCTAAAATGATCAGCATGACATAATGTTGGTCCTTTGTTGAAAATTATTTTGATTTGACATTAAACATGGCTGCCAAAGGCCATATTTGTTTACATAGAGTTATATAGTAAAAACTTGTAGCGACTACTCCTCTGCTACTTGACGGATTTTCATGAAACTTCACAGGAATGCTGATCTAGCTATCAAAACCTATCGGTAGAGATTCAAGATCATTGACCTCTTGTTTTTTCTCATATTTCGGTATTGTTTTAGTCAATTATTACACATATAGCTATCTTATGCCCCATCCCCACTTTTCCATCTGATCTTTACCACCACCACCCCATTATCACCACCACCTGAATGTTTTTGGTTTTTACATGTCTCTGTGTTGTTTGTTTTATCAATACATCAATAATGTTTTGCCCCCACCCAATCATCAAAATGTTTTGTTTTTTTCATTTTATCTTCCAGTAAACTAAAAAATTGCTAGATTCTCCCCGAGTTGCTCTTCAACCACAAATTTCTTTAAAATGACAGCAATTTTGGATTAAAACTGATAAAAATTAAAAGTTCACACCCTGCCCCAAATTTTACTGTAATTTGTATGAGATTCTAACAATAATTTTATATCAGCCCGAGTTTCTATACCCACCCCGCCCCCACATTGTTTTAGCCTTGTTTTCTGATGGTATATACTGACTATATAATTTATTATTCTCTGAAAAATCGAATAGTCGTGCTGCGCTGTTCCATGATGGCTCTTGTTATCCAATGAGTTTAATGTCAGCAAAAAAGTATGTAGTCACAAGTTCTATTTAAATTATAAACCCCTAACATGTGGAAGTTCCACTTTAGATGTTGTCAATTGATCTTTTACATGGCGCCAATTTTTAAGAAAAATCAAGGTGTTGTTTACATGACATGACTTCAGCTATGTTATGCGGCTGTAAGGTGTTCGGCTACAAGTAATGCGATACCTTAAACCAAATATAATGTTAGTTACATGCATTTTCATAAGTTTCAAATATGATAAATATTAAGGTCTGTCTAAACGGAAAGTATGATACAATATCTGAATTCTTGGGACTAAATGTTTTCTTAAGTACCAACACGGTCCTAATTTGCATATGTAATACACTAGTACGATTACACTCAAAGAAGCCATTTTATGTGACAAAATGCAGGTACCCATTTTTTCATAGGCCTATATTTCGACTATCAATATTTCAATCCTCACATCCCACCCCCTCCTCTCACTTCCTTAACAATATTTTTTA
Organism: Cyrtodaria siliqua; assembly: GCA_037043455.1. Lineage (NCBI taxonomy): Eukaryota > Metazoa > Mollusca > Bivalvia > Adapedonta > Hiatellidae > Cyrtodaria > Cyrtodaria siliqua. Next base: position 168,491 of record JAWPHD010005185.1, read on the forward strand.
TTTGTATTTTTTTCAGCGGCCTTTGGCTCATAAAATTTACATATCTTGATTTCCTTTTTATAAACGCCTACCCCTCATCCTATATAAACCTGTGTTGTTTTTTCCCCATAGAAATCCATTCTTTTATATGTACTACAAAGATTATTATATTGATATGTATTGTGGCTCACGTAATTATCATGGCACGGGTTCTAGGATAGATGTATCTATACATGACATGTATTGTTTCACACATAATTATCATGGCACAGGTTCTAGTATAGATGTATCGATAGTTGACATGGCGTGTATTGTGTCTCATGTAATTATCATGGCACAGGTTC